>PVHP010014607.1:21459-39370 GCA_004024765.1 Zapus hudsonius
AAAAAAAAACTGGCCATGAGCTGGGGCTGGTGGCACATACCTTTAAAATTTTAAGAAGAGACAATTTGGAAAATGCAGTGGCAAGTTAATACACAAGATGACACTTGTCCTTTTTAAAAAAAATATTTTGGTACATTTATAGTTACAGTGTTAGCACGTTTATACATCCATCCATATGATTTTGTGCATGTACACATATGTTACATTCATATTCCTTTACAAATAAGTATATTTATCTTAGGCTTTATAATATTCCTAGATCACTCATATTCTTTTACTAATATGTGAATTTTTATAATGCTGTCTTATATTTGTGCCCATTGGGGATATTGGGACAACTTATGAGCCGTCAGCTGATTGGTATTGGGCAAGATCACTGTCTTTGCCTTTTCTCTCTCACCCAGTGTTCTGCTTATGCCAAAATACAGAGATAAAAAGTTGCCTTTGTACCTAGAAATCTATGCACATTGGACAAGGATGAGGTGTACAGAGAGAGAATAAATGAGAATGTAATGCAATGAACTATTTCCAGAAAGAAGATTGTATTTAGTGGAGACTGGGCAGGTTAGTAATTTGGAAAGCCAGTAATATTTTAGCAAAAGTATTGAGATTTACTCTTGACTCCCAGGAGTATTCTTGTTCCTGTGAGCATCTGAGGCCTGAGAGTAGCTTTCTCTTCCTTCATTAGAAAGGTCTAGTCGAAGATCACATTCACTTGAGGCTCTCCCCTCTCCAACCTAATCCTTTGAATGCTCCACCGGCAACAGACTTCATCTGGACTTTGAGGTTGAAGACTCACAATTACAGACAGCTGGAGGAGCAACTAGTGCTTGGATCATATTGAAATCATTCTGTTTTCATTGCATTAGCACTAAAAGGGGGAAAGATCAAGCTTGCAGACTCTATTGATGGGTCTATCAAATGAACGGGGGATAGATGTTTCTCAGGATCAACATCAACACACATTAACTTGGACATTGAACTCAAATCGACCCTGTGGCCACTTAAACCAAGTGGGCCCTTGGGAGTCAGGATGGAAAAGGTACTTAAAGCACTGGCTCATCCCATATGCTGTAGGCTTTGCCAGCCTTCGCTCTGGCCTTCTCAGGAGACCCTTTTCTCTGGGTGTCTGCTTCCTACCAGCAGTCAGTTTACACTTCCTTCTTTGCCTGCAATAGCTTCACTCTACCAACTCTCCAACATCTTAATTCATGTTTGGAAAGAGCTTTGTTAATTTCAAATTACTTTGACATCTAAACATCTTTCCTGGATCTCAACAACACCAATTTGGAAGCTGTCTTATTCATCCTGGTTTTAAAGGTTAGAATACCAAATCAGACTACGGTGGTTTGATCCAGGGGTCTCCCATAATGTATGTGTTCTGAATGCTTGGTCCCCAGCTGATGGCAATTTTGGAATTGGAACCTTGTTGGAAGTGTGTTGTTGGGGGTAGGCTTATGGGTGTTAAAGCCAGCTTCCCCATGCCAATTTTTGGCACACTCTCCTGCTGCTGTTGTCCACCTGATGTCGGCCAGGAGGTGATGTCCAGCCTGTGTTCATGTCATCATTTTCCCTGCCATCATGGAGCTTCTCCTCAAGTCTGTAATCCAATATAAACCTTTTCCTCCAGAAGCTGCTTTTTGTTGGGTTGTTTGTAACAGCAGCAAGAAAGCTGACTGTAACACAAACCAAGGTCATAAACTAGATAGAATTAAGTCCTTAAAACAGGAAAGAACCTACTGTCTCCAGGCCTATTGTTCACTCTGCTTTTTACCTGATTCTGAAAAGAGTACATGAGTGATATATCATAAGAAATAAGAGACTTCATTCTCATTGATAATATATACAAGGCTATTATTATACAAGTCAAACATCTCTTCCAGATGATATTTACATGTGGTACTTGCCACCCCAAAGTACTGTTTGTTATAACCTTGAAATAGAGCCAGGACCTAAGGAAAAGATAGAGTATATTACATTGCTCCTAGTTCCCAAACTGGATTTTCATTAAGGCTAGTGCCTGATTCATTTTTAGTACTGCCCTCAGGCATATGGCAAAAAGCTCATTTTCATGGATGACAAGGGCATCATTCAAAAGACAATTTGAATGTGGCCTTTGATTTTTTTGATAACTTGCAGGGAAATCTTTAGAACATACTGAAGTTGGTTGTTATTCCCAACCTGGTGGACACACATATACAGACCAACTAATACAGTCATGAATACTGCTGGGTGCTTGTGTCTGTGTGCATGTGTGTGTTTTGAGGAAAACAAATATGTTCTCTGGGAAATGGTTCATCCAGAAATTCTCATTATAAGCAGGACCAAGAATAAGCAAACAAATTCTAGAGTCTGAGGTATAAACTCTGTCATGAAGAAATATCAATTTTTTTATTCTTTAAAGAGTTCTCTCTGAGTTACCCAGGAATATCAGTTACTTTTCAGTCTGTGATCAAAATATCTGACATGAACTATTTAAGGGGGGGAACGATTTATTTTGGATCACGGTTTTACAGGCTTGCATCCACAGCTGTGTGAGCTTTGCTCTTGGGCAGGACATCATATGCAAAGGAGACTCTTCACCTCATTTTGGACAAGGAAGTAGGGAAACGTGGGTGCTGGACCCAGACTATGGGATGGTGCTACCTGTATTCAGTGTGGCTCTTACCACTTCAGTTAGTCCTGGAAACATGCTTCCAAGCACATTCGATGGTGTGCTTCACTGATCTCCTAGGTGATTCTCAGCCCAGTCAAATTGTTAGGAAGATGAGCCACCATGGCAGATATGGAAGTGACTAGCTCCATTCCAGCAAGTAGCTCCATCATTCCTTCTCAGGCAACCAAAATGTCACTGTGTACAAGCACATGGGGAAGAATGCATGCTTAGGCCTCTCTCACATTCTCTTCTTCCTGCTATTACTCTGAGTGTGTGTATATAGATCTATGCATGTGTGCTATGTATGACGTGTACCATAAAGGTACTTTATTTTATCTGTAATTTGAATGTTTTGCTGCTTTTTATTTAGGGGAATCAGTGAGAAAATGTTTAAAGTCAGCAGCTTTCAGCACAAATCTGTCTCATTTAATTGGCTTTTAGATATTGTGTATATGTAATCATGTGATTATACATGGAGAGAGAGAGAGAGAGAGAGAGAGAGAGAGAGAGAGAGAGAGAGAGAGAGAGAGAGAGAGAGAGAGACCTCATCCCCTCTGCAATGCCTTACTTGATAATAACTACTTTCTCTCAGGCCTTCTAAATGTAGCGTTCTGCTGGGGTGCAATAGTTTGCTCTTCAAAGCTGGAACCTTGTTGATTTTGTTTGCTGCCAAGTTTCACATCATTGGAAAAAATAGCTTAATACTGGAGTGATTAAATTCCAGGGATAGCTGACAGAATGGAGTTCTTCAAAGAATAAACTCTGCCAATTCTGATGTCCCTCATTTATTCCAACATGCCTCCATTTTAATCACACTAACAGTATATTACAGAGACCAAAACACCCAAAGAACTCCAGTTCCAAAATGAATTTGGCTGCCCCCCCCCTGTCCTCTTTCTACTTGGAATGATTTCTGCTGGCAGAAACCTTCAAGCAGACCCAGCCCTTTGGTAATATCCTGTTGACTCCCTTTGCTTCTTAGATAGAGGTCTGAACCTTGGTGTTTTCCCAAATATCACAGGAGGAATAAACACACCTGTTATCCAAGCAAAGACAAAGGTAGTAAGCTTCCCACTGCTGGCATTTAGTTGCCTGGAATTTCCATGCATTTGACTGAGGCTACAGCAATAATTTAAAAATCCCACATCAACTCTTATCAAGCCCAAACCCAGGTGCCTGGCATCATGCTCTAACCCCAAGTGTGACAACCTGTTCCCCCTCTTCCACAGGGAACTGTATGCACCAGGTTCCAGTTCTTGATCTCCCCAGGGAATAATGTATTTAACCTTCACTGGGGCAGGTGTCAAGATTTATGTTAAGCCTGAGCCTTGAACACTTTACCCATGCCTCTGGTAGTGTACTCACATAAAGCCACAGGAGAGCTGAATATTTAATGCAGAGGGGTTTGTTGATTTTCATTGTTGATGTTTTGTTTTGAAATCAAGTGCTTCTCTTCTCCAGGGTTCAGTTGTTGTCAACAGTTTATACCCCAGGAAATGGAATAAACATGTCTCTGCCCTGCATGGAACAAGCTATTTTCATATTTAGTTTCTCAGTGGCCATTAGAATGTGTGTGCCCAGAATCTGGTAACTAGAATATCTGTTCTATATTTTGCCAGCATTGCATGCTGGTTACAAGCTCAGGCTTTCCCATAAGACAATGCATGTTGATCTCTCAGCTCTGTCACTACAGCGAAATGTTTAGTAAGTCACATGTACTCTTTGAGATCGTTACCTCCGTGATTAAGATAGGAAAATATAATCGAATCTACTTCACACAATGCTGCTGGGGGGAACCAAATGAGACAATGCACTAAGCACCCATAACAGAGTTTGGCCTACTGTAAGTGCTTAATAACGCCTTCAGTGCGGCCAGCACATAAGTTTTGTTGATGAGCTAATGGTGGTTAATATTCTCTACTTAAATGTTGCTTTGGTTCATGATTTATCAGGGTTGGATAACACAGAAAATGAGATGAGGAAGGGATGAGTTTTTCTGAGCTCCAGAGAGGACTCCTTTCGAAGTTTTGGTATGAAGCCCATTATATCAGATAATGGTAGGTTCCAGAATTTCCTCAAGGAAAGCTTTATTCTTGGAAGAGGAGCCCAGGATTGTCTTAATTTGTGTTTGCATACTAATCCACTTCCTTTGCCTTACTTAATTGGTGTGACTATTCAGGCAGCTAGTGAGAAGTGTTAACATCAGGGGAACATGAATTCTGCCCTACAAATATCTTCACCCTTGAACACTTTTATTCTACCCCCGTCTTCCATGCCTAAGGATATCTAAACATTTAATATCATGTTAAAAACCCATTTCCACTTCTTTTGCACGTGTATGTGTATACATGTATGCATAGGAATGTGCAGGTGTGCACACCTGCACACGTGTCTATGTGTGTGTGCAAGTGCACGAAGGGATTATGATCATGGTATATTGAGTATATGTATGGAGGTTGTCAATAAAAATTTTGAAAATATGGAACAGCATTAACAAATGTAAAGGAAAAAGCAAAACTGGTTTTTCTCATTTGTGTTTGGGACATTTATGCCAAGATGGCTCCTTCTTGGACATGAAAACTCTGCATTCGGTTTATGGACTCAGTAAGGTTCTAAATCCAGACCTGACTACAGATTGTGTCTTTCATTTTTCTACTCCAATGTCTTAAGCTTTTGCCTGATCTCTCGCTGGCCTGTCATTTTCTCTTCCTTCAGAGTCTGCTTTATTTGTGTGCATTTAGAGATGCCTCTGGCTGCAGGGCTGTGAAATCAGTAGCCGAGGCCGTCTGGTGATGAAGTACCTTTCCATTTACACTTGTATAGAGGAATAGCATCCACTTATCTCTGGTGTAGTTCTCAACTAAAGCAAGTAGGAGATTTGTTCCTATGTCGGCCTTTGTGTGCAGTTCTCTCTCCATTCCTGATTGTTCTGGCAGCAAGTGCATTTCACATTCAGCGTGCTGTGCACTGTGTCTTTGTGCATGGTGCCTCTAAGTATTTGGCGAAGTCTCAAAGTCAAGGCTACAAAAATAAATGCTTTACCCAAGTTTGTACAGACAATGTAAGAAGTCAGTTATGGGACATTATGCCCACTTCTAAAATTTATAAAGTACCAAGGTGTTTTATTATTTGGAGAAGTCAGTACTGTGAGGAGAAGAGTATGATCCTGGGAGTCTGGAGGCACAATTTTATTTTTTCTCCTTATAAAGAATATGTAGGTCTGGAGAGATGGCTCAGCAGTTAAGGCACTTGCCTGCAAAGCCTAACAACCCTGGTTGGATTTTCCAGTACTGTATGCAGTTCATTTACAGTGTCAGGAGGCGCTAGTGGGCCAATCTCTCTCTCTCTCTCTCTCTCTCTCTCTCTCTCTCTCTCTCTCTCTCTCTCTCTCTCTCTCTCTCTCTCTTTCTCTGTAACTGTTTACAAATAAATGAAAATACTTAAAAATATGTAACCTTGCCTACAGTCCTCTTAACTGTATTTTGATGATTTATTTAATGCCCCATTTGTCTCTAAGAGTCAGTATTCCCAAGATATCATTAGACATTTTGTTTTAAGTACTAACAAAAGTAGAAACTCAAATGATCAAATGTCCAAATCATAGTAATCTTTGGTATCATGTCATGAGATGTCATATCATGAGTGAAAGTGACCATGACTTGCTGGTTCACCTCACCAGAAATGACTGGCGACATGTCTAACTGTGGGAGGCGCTCCTAGCTGTGGGAGGCATAAGTGATGTATTCTGAATCTAAAGGAAGCAAATAGGCAACTGGTCCCCCTCCTCTTCCTCCTCTCCCTCTGGTATCCCTTTCCCCTTCTCCTCGCCCCTCCTTTAACTTTCCCTTCCCCTCCCCTTCCACTTCCCTTCCCTTCTTTCTGTCTCTGTGTAGCCCAGGCAGGCCTAGAACTCACAATCTTCCTGCCTCAGACACCCAAATTTTAGGATTACAAGCATTCTCTGGTAATAAGCGTTCGTTTCTCAGGCTGATTTTTAAACCACCAAATGACCCTTAAACCTTTATGATAAAGGGGTTTAGTGTGAACTGGAAGGAAGACCTGCGCCAGGGCCATGGTCCAAGTAAAGCTTCTAAGTGGCCAAGTGTGGTGGCTGATACCGAATCCAGAACACCAGGTCAGCGATGCTTGTCTTTTGGGAGAGGCGGATGCTGATACTAGTTATAGAGTCTGATAAGCAAATATAAAAAAATGTACTGACTTTGAAGACCTTGGCACAGAGAGCACAGTGAGGAGTTGTTTTGACGAATCTAAACAACGTTTCTGTCTCTATTATTTCCTCTCACTTGGCACCTCCTTTCTTGTATTGATTTGTTCCTCCTTTCCCTGGCAACACAAACTATCTTCTTGCTTATTTTAAATATTATATTCTTTCCATAAAGGTTATTTCTAGCGCCTCTCCCTTCTTCCTAAATGATTTATTACTTTTGCTTTCTTATCCTCTATTACCTCTCCCTTTGGGAAGGGACACATTTAACCCGCACAAAATAAAATCGTTGTATTTTCTCAATTATTCAGGGAACAAAGGCAAAGATGGACATGGAGTTCTGTGTGGACAGTGACCTTGGTTGTAGGTGCTATCGAGATCCTCGTCACTTTCACTAGGAGACTTGGGCTGCAAGGGTATTTTTTCCCACTTTCCATATTTTATTTTTTATTTATTTTTTTATTGTCCATAATGAGTTACATTATTTAGTGGGCAAACCATGAGTTGTTATCCCCAATTCTCCGATACTCCCCCTCCCCCATCCCCAACCAGCTGGATGTCCTCTTCCGTGGGTCCTCTGGATGAGTCCTTGTGACAGGGGACCATGGGTAGCCTAGTATTCAGCCAGGTTCTCCTGGCCCAAGTGTGTTGTTACTGAGGGGTGCCATGCCTCTGGATAGTCTCCGCCACCATGGCTCTCACCATCTTTCCGCCCCCTCTTCCGCACAGTTCCTGAGTCATGGTGGATGAGTATTAAGGCTGATTTAATGTTGTGAGCTTAGGGGTCTTTGTGTCAAAAATCATTGGTTTCTGTCTCACTGGCTTATCCTGTGTTGATTGAATGGCTGTGGCTGTGGGTCCCATTGTTCATCCCATCATTCTCTGTGGGATTCCACATGGATCCTCCACAATATGACTGTGGTGGCTCCTCTCGTGCCAGGATCTCAGCTATCAGCCTACGGTAGGTTGGTAGGGTTAGATGGGCCCCAGCTCTCTTACTGCATCCTGAAAAACACAAATATAATCTCCATCGGAGAGTGAGGTCATCCAAGGGTATTTTGTGCTGGATTATTGATAATGCCTATTTACCACCGAGCATTGACTCATCTTTCCCAACTGCTATAGTTTGATAAATTTTTATGAGAAATACCATAAATTCATTAAACATTTCAACCAATCTTGATGCAGAAAGTCCTTTCATATTAAATCATCTGACATTCCCACCATAGTACAGTGAGCCCCCAATTCCATGATGGTCTCTTAGAAATGGTAGCTGACATCTACACAGCATTTATATTATGTGCATTCATTGTCATGATGAATAAGTTCTATAATCTCATTTGTGCCATAAAATTGTTGATTTAAAGTGATGGATTCCCTTTCTTCATGGAAAGAGTAAACTTCCCAGAGGAGGAGAGACCATACACTTACTTAAATGGCTTCAGATTCAAGCAGAGCGTGTTCTACCTTGGGAAACACTGACAGCTTACTGGAAGCTTGCATTGTGTTCATTCTCTTAACTCTTGCGCTCCGAAAAAGGCAAGCTCTAATAAGTAAAAAAATTTGTGACCCAGCCAATACATCTGGTTAAAATACACATTTGCTTGCAATTGAGTTTTAATGAAATGGCCCCAATGTAGTGGGTCCCCAAATCTCTGTCATTTGTGATGATGGATTCTACTTTATAATATCTTGTTTCTGAAAATTTAAGTTGGATTGAGTAAATGAAGATACAGTTCCCATTAAATTCTTTTTTAAAATATTTATTTATTTATTTATTTGCAAGGAGAGTGAGAGAGAGAGAGAGAGAAAGAAAGAGAGAGAGAGAGAGAGAGAGAGAGCAAGTGAGAACACACCAGGGCCTACACCTGCTACAAAAGAGCTCCAGATGCATATGCCACTTTGTGCATCTGGATTTATGTGGGTACTGGACAATTATACTCAGGTCATTAGGTTCTTCAGACAAGCATCTTAACTACTTAACCATCTCTCCAGACCCTAAATTCTTTTGGACAAAACATTTTATAAACAAACAAACAAACATCTAAACAAATGTTTCTCTTTTGATGTGTACTTAATCATTTTGTAAACAAAAGCACTACTCATCACAATAGTTTTCTCTGTTTGGATGGTGCTTATTTCTCTGTTTTAAGTTTTCGACATTTATAGTCTCCTTTATCAAGTTGTTGTGTTGTGAAGAGTCAAGGTTAAAGCCCACATGGCTTAGCTTCACAATGCTTCATTCCTCTTTTCCCCTGGAAGAGTCAGTATCACTGAAAGACTGAGGCATGATGGGAGGATATACTGGTATTTCTCTAAAGCATAAAAGACACAGAGTGAGGGTAGTTTTCAGTATGCAGATGGATAGTGATCTCACTAGCATTCTGAGCTCATTCAGAGAGGGGACTCAAAACATCGCTGCCTGATTAGAGGAGGTATCGGAAGCCCTACTACTTTGAAAAAGCAACCAAAAATGTAAAACATTTACACCCAATACACCCAGAAAATCAATTATAAAACAACACAAGCAGCATTCTGACTTTGCATAGAACCATGGATATAATCCCACTATCATGAACATTAGATTCCTCTAAGATAGCTACCAAAAGGTACCACAGGTTAGGGACAGGGTAGGCAAGGGAAGAAGGGACAAGAAAGTTTTATCTTCCCCAGACATTGTTTCTCTCCTCCACCCTTCCCTCCACCTGTCAGTATTCAGGTGTCCTGCATCCCTGTACCTCTGGGATACTGGCTCACTCCATCTCCTCTCTACTCTCATTCCCTTGGACTCCTGTAGTTGCTCCTGAAGGCAACTCCTCACAATCTCCTGACTCCTTAGAGAGCAATCTGTGGAAATGAAGCTTTCTACAGTTTTATGAGTTTTTGCTCTTGACAACAGACTCTATTCTCTATCCCAAGGGATAGATTAATTCAAAGTGATGGTGAGGGCAAGAGACGGTATATGAATGACAGCCTAGTGAGCCATGGAACTGCCCAAAAACTTAAAAGTCTAGAGACCTGAGCTAGAGACCTGGCTCTAGATGTGAACTCGAGGCCTGGCTCTAGATGTGAGCTCCAGGCCTGGCTCTAGATGTCAGCCCGAGGCCTGGCTCTACCATCAAATGACTCCCCTCCTTTGGAGAAGTCACTTGCTTTGCCTGTGCCTTAGTGTTACCACTTGATAATGAAGTTCTAAAATGTCTTTGTGAGAGTTTGTCTGAAAAGATACTTCATTCCTTTATCATTTCCCAAAAGTTCCTTATGAGGTGGGCATTGTTTTATGCATGAGAGCTGTAGGAGAAAACACCACAGACTAGAATGATGAGAGTTAAGATCTATTTTGCATCTTTTCTACATTTATTGCCCCACCATAAGCCAGCCATTCTGTCAGCATTGCTTTTCAATGCCAATGATACAAAATGCCCAAAGCAAATTGCAATAGTTTTTAAATCAATATTTTTTCAAATACAAATATTCTTATGTAATGGCTGTCACGTGTTCTTTTGGCTTTTATAGTTGGTTGGTATTCGATAAAAGAGTCAGGAAAGGCAGAGCTGTGGTTTGAGGAAGTTCCTGTGTCATGGGTCTCAGAGTTCCTTCCTTAGCACAGGGTGGATGCTATCTATCCAGGATGCGGTGGACAGTCCCGCACTGACTCCCCGGCCTGCTTCTACCTCACTCAGCCTGGCAGCCCTCAAACTGCTGATTCATGCTTGTGATGCAAGCCTAACGACCGTGAACATGCTCCTGTTTTCTTTCTTTTTTCGTTTTTTTTTTTCTTCAGGCACATTTTCTTGGTAACCAAGCAGATGATATGCTAATGCAAATTGGCAGACTTGAACTTGAAAAATACGATCTGCCTCATGGAAGAAACCAGAGATAAAAAGAGACTTCAAGGTTGCCCTTTTGACTTGAATTTCCATTTCTGTTGCAAAGACACACAATAAATGCTCAACGAAGAGATCTGGTATTCAGAAGAGACCTCTGGTGACCATTAGGATTTAAAATCACTTTTCCTTGAGCCCTTGAGTAAAGTGCTGTTGGAGTCTCTGTGCCAGCTTCTCCCTCTGTGCCAGGGAGCTTGGGTCTGTGTCACAGGGCTCAGTGAGGCAGTAAGTCAGCACCCGCCTCTTCTCCAAATCCATCCTGGTCCCAGCCTGGCTGCATTTTGCATCTGAGTCATACTGCCAGGAGGGTTTGTTGGAGGTCACCACGGTTCCGTGGACTCATTTGGAGTTTTAATGTATTGCTGTGGAAATAATGTTTAATCTCTCCTTGTCAGCTGGCTGGATGATACAATATCACCCCGCGTGGCTGCACTAGTCATTAAAGCATGAGAGCCAGTCCTCCCTGGCCAGCATCTCCAGGAAAGCTCGCAGATCCTGCAGGATGAACGAGGCTTCTGCAGAGCACAGATGCTCCCAGGAAGACCATTCCGAAGCCAGTTTATTAGGGTCTGAGCTTTCATGGCGCTGTACCATGGAACGCCAGGGCCATAGGCTGCTGTTTTATTAAGGTTCTCTTCTGTCTGACTCACCCTCACAAATTTTCTGACCATGGACTTGGGACTTACTGTAAAGTGAGTCACCCTGGACTCTTCCTCGATATTCTAGTCTCAATGGTCTTTTTCTTCATGATCAGGGAAAGAGTCGTCAGTGAGGTGGGCCTGAGGGAGTCTGCTCAAGAGGCGAACACTCATCAATCACCTGGACATAATTCATGCCCTGAACCTCAACCTCCCTTGGTAAAAAGAAAGATGTTTTGTTTCCTTTGGAAAGGTCACAGTCAGTAAGTTAAGCTGATTTTCAAGAGACACGCTGATAAGGATAGAAATGGGTAAAGAAATCCCTTACAAAGCATGAGGAAAATAAGGGTTTTCTTTGTCCTCACAAAATTGTAAGATTCATGGCAATGTCCAGAGAAAGGCATTACTTCGAGATAGAGGACCAGAGGTTGTGCATAGCAGGGTTGGGGGTTTTAAAACTATTTGCTTCCTACATTATTTCAGCGCCTACAACATTCCAGAGGTGATTAGCAGTACTCTGCAAAGTCAAGTTTTATTTAAGCCCAAAAAACTAAATTCCATATATCCTTTGAAGTGATCCAACATGAGCACTACGGATCACAGACATGTGCTGCTATGATCATGATTGTGTTCACAGATGAGCTGGGGAGGAAGTAGCCACACACACACACACACACACACACACACACACACACATACACACACACACACACACACACCCCTTATGTTCCCAGGCTGTCACAAAGTCACACTATCGACAGTATCAGAAGACCCCCAGTCTAGCAAGTCTCCAGGGCTAAATAGTTCCATTGAGGATGTCCTTTGTGCTAAGGTCCTATGGCAATGTCCCTACTGGAAGTGTAAGTATAGAAAGTTCTAGTAGGATGACAGTTCCTCATGGACAGTCAAGGAAAGCAAGTCACAGAGCAAGTCTAACTCTTCCACATTCCAACAGTCAAGGCATGGGCTCGAGTCATTCCTCTTAGGTTCTAATGACTTTAACTGGGAATTCTCTGGACCAGGACATTTGCTCTGGGGAAGGGAAAAGAAGCCTAAGAAAGCCAGAGGATAAAGCAGAGAAGATGAATTCTAAGGAGAAAGAGAAACCCAACAGAAAGCAATGACTTGCTATTTGAAGGCCAGGCAGTACAGGAGAGAAACAAACTCCATTTGAAGATATTTGAATCAGAGTATTTTGAAAAAAAAATCTTGAGAAGTTGAGACCCTGATATATAGATTTCCTTGTAACACATGACTCTATTAGGAAAGCAATTAAGCTGCCTCTATTCCACAAAAAAGGGCTGATACAATTCTTCACAAGCATCCATCCATATCCCAAGTGGCTGTGGTGCAGTACATAAAGTCAGCAGAATGACATATTTATTATATGCAAAGTACTTTAATGTAGGAAAAATATCTTGAATTGAGAGCATGCTTGCTGCCAGATGGAATAGATATAAATACAAAGAATAATGAAAGTCAGGATTAAGAAATTATGAAAGAGATGGACCTACAAGACTACACAGCAGACCTAGGCTTGGTCTGGGAGAGTTGTCCTCCATGACATTGGCCTCCACATGGCTACCTGTTATCATCTGCGTCCTGTGAGGCTCTTGCTCTCACTTGAGAATGATACTGGAATTATGGTCCAAGTAGAACTCCCAGCCAGGTTCAGGATTTCAATGAAAAACAAGCTGCAGAAATAGATCGTCTGCAATCATCTTCTCACAGAAGTATGACAATGGATGAGTGAGATGAGGGGAAGCTCAAGGGCATGAATGAAAAGTACTATGCTTTTAACCATTTACTTGCAGAGTACTGTGTTAGATTTTCATTGCAGTGGCAAGTATCAGAAAGAAAGAATTTAAGAGGAGGAAGTATTTATTTTGGCTCAGAGTGTGAGAGGTTTTAGTCCATGGTCAGCTGGCATCATTGCTCCGATGCCAGAATGAAACAAAACATCCTGGTACAAGGGCCTGGAGGAGCCAAGTGTTCACTTCATCGCAGACAGGAAGCAGAGACAGACAGACTGACTGACAGATAGGAAGGGACCATAGACAACATACCCCCCACAGGCACACCCTCAATAATGTACTTCCTTTCTGGGCCCCTCTTTCTGAATTTTCTAGAACTTACAATACAGTACCACTAAATGAGGAGCAAGACTTTAACAATAAGTCTGGCTGAGGCTAGAGGATAGCATTTTGTGCTCAAACCAAAACAAGTGCTCTGTCATATAAGCATCAGACCTATGATCATATAACAATATCTGGAGGTTAAGTTACTTCCTCAAGGCTGGAGTTTAGTTCCAGGCAGGCTTCAACTCTGCATGCTTTTTGCATAATTTCCAATAAGGGTAGAATTTATGCACAAATCACAGTTAACTATTTAAAAATACATGTTAACAACCTCATTTGTGATAAAATTATAGCAACTTACACTGCTATATGCTTTTCATTTCAAATTAGTGCCACAGTTTTACATACAGCCAATATTCTAACAATAATATGGACATTTTGTACCTTCTGACTTATGCTATACCTACAAGCTTCATTAATGTATTGACTTCTGATCAGATTAAAATAGAGTAAATTACTTCATTATGAAATAGCAAAAAAAGAAAGAAATAGCAAAAGGGCTGGAGAAATGGTTCAGCAGTTAAGGAGTTTGCCTACAAAGCCTAAGGACCTGTTTGATTCCCCAGTACTAATGTAAAGCCAGATGCACCAAGCAGTTCATGCATCTGATTTTGTTTATTTACAGTGGCTAGAGGCACTGGTCTGCAATTCTCTTTCACTCTTTCTCACATAAATACATATAAAAATTAAAAAGAAATAATAGAAGACTAATGTATTATAGGAAGTAATATCAATGGTTTGGAAATTTTATCATATTCAGAACTATAATCATCTGTTTACTACTGATGTTATAGTCAGCCATACGCCTCTGGGATGAGCCTCCATACCAGACACAGTTATGGGAGGATAGAAATTATTGATGTTATAGAGCCAGGGAAAGTTCCATAACAATGAATTAGGCTGACCCCCTTTTCACAGGTCCAAGTAGAGAGAGAGAGAGAAACCATTACCAGCACCATGCACACAACAGCAAACAGGCGGGGGGAAGAGAGATTTTCTCCCTCTTTATATAGCTTTAGAATGGGTCTTAGAGCCCTTTCCCAGAGTTGTTGGCTTCCTGAGTCTCTTGAAATTTCCTTCCTACACTGCTCTCCCAGGGAGGGATGTTCATTTCTAGCTTCCCCGAGCTTCCTTACATCCTGCCCCCTATGGAGAGGGCTGCCAGCCAGTGAACATCCTAAGAGACCCACCCAAGATTATTAAAAAGGTCAAGGTGACAACAAAAGTTAACCATCCCACTCTGGTGTGCCCATTTTCTCTTTCAAATTAATTAATTAATTAAAAAGAAATAGCAAAAGACCAATGTGTTACAGGAAGGAGTATCAATGGATTGGGCATTTTGTCATATTCAGTACAATAATCAACATCTGTTTACTATTGAAGGCCTTCACAAAGCCAAGCAGTTGGATTTTATGCACTATGTGATATACTGTGCTCTTGAGATAACCATTTATTTGTGTTAGAGAGACATCTTTCAGAATAAGGATACACTTGAACTATATTTAAGGCTTTTAGAAATACCAGAGTAACTATTAGTTCAACCATGATTTGCTGTTTATTTGAGATAAAGCATCCATGCTTTTCAAGTGATCCTTTCTAGATGTTAACACTTGGCAGCACTTATTAGTAATCATTTCAATCCTTACAATTTACAATTTTATACAGGCTGAAATTTGGGCTTATAAGAAAGTGATATCCTAATCTTTAATGAAAACATGAACCTAGACAAACTGACAAGGGCCCTATGAGATCTAAATACCTCAAAGGAACTATTTTAGAGGATTCCAATCAGCCTCTCAGATGGAAGTGGATCTACCCCTGCATGTGATGAGGGAGTACATGGGGCTGGGATCATAAGTTTAACACATTTCTCTGAGTTCCACTTACTTCATCTGTGTGGTAGAAAAAGTAATGGTTCCGCCTTTTATCTCACTGAAATATGAAAAAGAGAAAATGACTTAAGGTGCATAAAAAGGCCTGAGAAACCATGAAATCATATTTTAACAGAAAATATTAGTTTTTCAAAAGTGGTTCAGAAAGTATAAAATGCTATACAAATAACGCCAACATAAAGAAATGAGTTATGCCCTTAGACCTCAAATTTTTGTCTTTGATTTTGTAATCCTACTTAGTGGTATTTAATATAATATGATTCCTCATTGTAAACCACTAGCAGTATTCAGAGGAGAGGCACTGTAATACTCAGGCAAGAATACTGTCATGGGTGAGCTCAGCCAAATTTGAATCCCACTTACACAACTTATTGGGCAAGATCCTATGGCCAAGTTGCATAAATCACATAACCAATGCTACCCATGATAAGGGAAATAATTCTAATTTTCAACCCACATAGTCTATATACTAAATACATGGATTTAATTAATGAAAATCATTTCTATTATAAAGTCATCATGGCTCTTGCTCTCTGAATTAACGATAGTTATAAATATTCATACAGTTTGAGGCCCACACCAAATTTTGTTAGTTTGGTAGTCTCCTCCTAACCTTTCATTCCCTTCATAACACAAATGATATGAAAACACAACAGTTATAATGAAAAAAATGGAGGCTTGATTAAAAAGGCAGGATGACATATATTCTTCATGATAAAGGTGATGTCCCTCTGAAACATCTAGACAGCAGCCTGTGAACTTTGAAGATGATGTGAGAGGAAGGTCGTTCACAGCTGGAGACATATTCTCCCCAGGGTGATTCTTTTCAAGGTTAGAGCTTCTCTTTTGAATTGTCTTTTTCTTAAAGTGAGTATTTTGAAAATATTACCTCACCGGCAGGAATCTGGTAATTGGGAATGTTAAGGCCTGTCTGAGAAACAAAACACCACGGGAAAGAATCTCATTCAGCATTATGATTTTTGTTCATCTATAATACAGAATTTCATGGCTCATCGGGGGCTAAGCTAGTTCATCACTTCTTTAGTTCATTTCAGAGAGTGCCATGCTGTTACCGTATGTGTACTTTTGCAAAAATCAACATAGTTTAAAATAAAAGGGAATGACATTCCAGTTCTTTTCTTACTCTCCCTGCCCCCCAGGTTCATGTTTGCCTTAAAAGTCCCTCTTACAATTTCACCAATTCCTTCCTGTCATCCATACTAATGAGTGGCGTATTTTAGCAATGATCATTTCATATTAAATTTACAGTTAGGATAATGTGGTGGAATGGTCTTCATGTCAGGATCTCTTAGTTTCTTTTTCTTTCCTTCACACAACTGCAGACCAGAAGACCAAACCCTCACAGATCCCTCTTATATAATAAAGAGAGGTGTCTCTCTGTTTCTCTTTCTCCCTCACTCTCTGTCTCTCTTTGTATTTATAGAACCAGCATTAATTATAATTTTGCAGAGTGCTGGGAGTACCTCAGTGATTCCCCAAATGGCTCCCATGACCCATGAGAGTACATTTCCTTTTTATATTTGAACTTAGAAAGAGCCAGCCAGTATGTTCCTAGCAAGAACTAATCAGGCAACCTGTCATTTTGCCTGCTTTCTGATGATGAG
This sequence comes from Zapus hudsonius, assembly GCA_004024765.1. Classification (NCBI taxonomy): domain Eukaryota; kingdom Metazoa; phylum Chordata; class Mammalia; order Rodentia; family Dipodidae; genus Zapus; species Zapus hudsonius. Next base: position 38,521 of record PVHP010014607.1, read on the forward strand.
TATGAATATTCTTTAAGGCTACATGGTACCTACACATCTCTGTATTTTTCTCCCTTTACATCTTTCTTTATGCCTATCAGTGGATCAGTATGAGGGGAACTTCCAGTTAAAGCATCACTTGAGTATTTAAATGAGCTTTTCTTCCAGCATATGCTGTAGCTTCGGAAATGAAGGATTACACTTCATGTTGAGTAGCGCCATATAGTTAGTCTAAAAGCTTTTCTGAGAAAGTGGAAAGGATCCATATGAATAAATGAAGAGCAGGGAAAGATGAGAAAGAGAGAGGTATTATGTTTAACATGTTTTTCTACAACCCCTGATTGCAGTCTCTGCCAAATCGTTTGGAATTAAGGTATATAATGCCAAGTGAGCTACTATGACCAAGTCAGTGCTGGCTCTACTTTTCTTGATTCCAGAATTAATGGAAAACAAGGACTCCAAAGTGATTCTAAGAAGTGGGAATGAATTAGTAATGGTGAATGTTCATGAGAAGTGATGACATATGTCTTTTATATCCTATATATCTGTCATATCTTAGGTATATGCATACTCATGTGTGAACATGAGTACATGATAATATATATTATGTCTTTTATATCTTATTATCTGTCATATCTTAGGTATATACATACTCATGTATGAACATGGGGACATGATAATATATTATATCTTTTATATCTTATATCTGTCATATCTTAGGTATATACATACATGGGGATATGTTATATCTTATTATCTGTCATATCTTAGGTATATACATACTCATGTATGAACATGGGGGCATGATAATATATTATATCTTTTATATCTTATATCTGTCATATCTTAGGTATATACATACATGGGGATA
>PVHP010014608.1:0-38853 GCA_004024765.1 Zapus hudsonius
CTCTCTCTCTCTCTCTCTCTCTCTCTCTCTCTCTCTGCTTGAAAATGAATAAATAGGGCTGAAGAGATGGCTTAGCGGCTAAGGTGTTTGCCTGCAATGCAGAAGGACCAGAGTTCGATTCCCCAGTGCCCATATACAGCCAGATGCACAAGAGGGCGTATGTGTCTGGAGTTCATTTGCAGTGGCTTGGAGACTCTCTCTCTCTCTCTCTCTCTCTCTCTCTCTCTCTCTCTCTCTCTCTCAGATAAATAAAATATTTTTTAAAAAAAGAAAATGAATAAATAAAATATTAAAAAAACAAAAAAGTTAAAATGGTAAATTTTATCTTTTTAGAAATATTTTATTTATTTGAAAACAGAAAGGGAGGGAGGGAGAGAGAAAGGAAGAGAGAGAATGAGAATGGGGGCGCCAGGACCTCTTGTCACTGCAAACGAACTCCAGACACATGTGCCAACGTGTCTATCTGGCTTTTCTTGGTTCCTGGGGAATGGGACCTAGCCCATCAGTCTTTGCAAGCAAGCTCCTTTAACTGCTGAGCTCCGGCCCTGGCGTATATCTTTTACTATAATAAAATTACAAATGCTTGGCTTCCATGCCAACAAGCCCTGGTTCAGTTGGGGTTGCTGAAGCTTGGGGCTTCTATGGTTTTTAACAAGCTCTTCAGAGAATCTGGTGTGTAGCAAAGTTTGGAACCCACTGGTCTAGTTGTTGACAGACAGGGATGATAAGGGGTGGTCTTTCTGACAGTCCTTAGAGGGAACCTCTCAAACTTTCACGTGCATATGCACCCCCCTTGCTAGAGTGTAACTTCGGAGTCAGTCAATGGCTTGGGGGCCGAGGCCTGAGATATTTTGCAAGCTTCTAGTGCTGCTGGGGACTGGGGGGGGGAGCTGTCTGTGGACCTGTACTTTGAAGATCAAAGCTCTCTCGGTGGCTTTGCAGGTGGTGGACAGGAGGAATGTGGAAGGGAGCAAGGGATGGTTAGGAGGACCGCTCCAGAAAGTTAAGGCATTGAACTGGGGATGAATGAAAATAGGGGCGAGGCTTCACCACCGCTTTGGGAATTAGCTTCTTGGTGTAGTTCAGACTAGAACAAGTTAGAGACTGCCAGACACTGCTGGGGTTGGCCCAATCCTCTCTGAATTTCCAGGCCTCTTGCCTCATGCTAAGGCCAGCTTAGGTACACAGAAGTTAAAGTGGCTCATGTTTCGTCTTTCTGCCATCTCCCTCAATCCTTCTCAAGCTGCACAGTCAACCAGAACAAAGGCCATTTCCAGGAGCCTCCCAGGCTGAGCTCCCCTTCTCCAGCCTAGGATTCCAGAGCTCCCAGTCACTCCGGAAGCCAAGCTAGGTGGATCACTGAGTTTTAGGCCAGCCTGAAACTGCATAATGAATTCCAGGTCAGCCTGGGCTACCGTGAGACCATACCTTGAAAACCAACCAACGAAACAATCCTCCCCTCCCCCCGAAACCCGAGCTCCCTGTCCAATCCAGCTTGCAGCATGGCTCTCATACCTGAACTGTTGGCTAATAGTTCCGTATCTTCTGCCTGTAAGCCCAGCTGGTGGATTCTTCACGTTGTAGCATCCTCGAACGGAACTGGAACTGAGGCTCACTCAGAGTTTGAACAGTGGACCACCAGGCTCTATGACTCAGTGGTCAAAAGCATAAGACTGTCAAGCGCTAAGGCTCATCTCAATGGCTTTCTACTCCTCAAGGTCTCAGGCTTCCTTGCCTGGCAAATGGAAACTCCCAAATCACCAATGAGCTTACAAGCGGCAGTGAACCCTTTCGCGAGTAGTTTCATCATCTGCCCATCCTGATCTAAGTTTTTTCATTCCTTTGTGCTTGCTGGAGCTGAGTTTGATTCCTGTTTGTTTCCCAGTGTCCAGTATGGGAAGAAAATGGGGAAGGGGACACTGAGTCAGGCAGAGCTCCTGGATTGATTATTGTGCTTGTAGTTCTACATGTGACCTGCAGGTGGCGCGCACAGCCCTGGGAGGACCTGGTCCTGAGCTGGAGGGAAGCTGGCTGGCACCAGGGCTTTCTTGGTTGTCAGGATGCTGTTGAGCTGGTTCTCTGGGATGTGGGGGCTGACATGGCGTTTCCCCTACAAACTTAGAACTCACCATCGAGTCTCTGCCCTGTGCTCTTGGGCTGACCACTCTAACCTGCTAACGTGGTTGTTTATGAGGGGACCATCTCGGCATCCCCCGCAGCACTCAGAGACATGGACCAGAGTACTGTTTAGAAGTCACCCAGGCAGGACTAGCTGTGGCTAGGCTCCTAGGTGCAGTTCCACTTCCTCCACCCTTCTATCCCCTTCCCAGCCCTCTGTTACCTGTGGGAGCAGCAGGTCCTGGACTCACCTTCCTTCCAGATCCAGCTCCTCGATGCCGTCTGGACTTGGGGTGCTCAGCTCAGGGTCCCTTTTGTATTCTTAGGTGTGCTTCCTTCAAATCCTGGCCACAGTGGAGGGAGCAGCCCCCAGACCACGCACTGCAGGCCCCTGGGTTACTGCTGTCTCTGGCTCAAGACCCTTCCCCTTCCTCCCTCTCCAGACGTCTGTGTTCATGGGGTTTTCTGTGGTGGCCCCTGCAGCCCTGCATTCCCCAGCCCCTCCCGCCCAGTCCTCCACAAAACACCTTCATTAATTACCTCCCAATGTAGTAGGTCGGGTGCCTGCTCTGCCCTCTGCGATGACTCTTTTGGCTAAGTTCCATTTCCCCTGTCTTTGAGACCTGTTCACCCTCTGACCTCCAATGACCTCTTTCCCTACGTCAGCCCAGAGGTTTGATCCACAGGGTCTGTGAAATCCCATCTCTCCACCCCAACTTCGGGCACCGCTCACACAACTGCTCGCCAGTGCTCCCTCCTGCCTCCTAAAGGAAAGAAGCCAGGCGATGCCTGCTCCCTGCCCCAGGCCCCCAGCACACAAGGGGTTTCATCTCATGGCCACAAGCCCTTTTAATTTACAGCCAAGGAAGCTGTGGCTCCCAGGGGTCAGCATGGACCTGAGCACAAAGGACACACTCAGTGGGTGCAGCCAGGCTGCCGAGAGCTGTTCATGAAGCTTCCAGCGTGGAACCAAAGTCCACGCTTGGTACAGAGGTTTCTCCGCCCTTCCCACTGGCCCTTGCCAGATGGGAGAAAAGCCACCACATAGAAACATAACCTTTATTGCACACGGCGCTGGGTCTTTTTTCATAGAAAAAGGTATTAACACATAAGCATCTGCAAATTGAAGCAACTCCTGGTTTTCTTGGAACAGTAAAATCGCATGCAGTGTCTCTGAGTTGGGATTTCGGTCTTTGTCAAAATCACCTAGTGGGGAGGGTGAGTAGGAGGGAAAATGCTGTCTTTGTGCCTCTGTCTCAAAAGAAGGTGAGAGAAATATATAGATATATAGCTCCTTGCTGTCTTCCTTCCTCTATATATGGATATATCTCTCCACGCGTATTTGTGGGGTGCGGTATTTGACTTGTTTTGTGCCCTGACTTCATGGAGAAGAAGAAAATAGTTTCATTTGTACAAAAGAGTCCTATGTACAAGTGGTCATGACTTGGGGAGGGGTTCCTTTTTGTCGTTCGTTGTTTTTCGTTTGTCAGTTTAATATAAATAATTCCAGAAACAGCTATGTTGGTGCCCTGAGGGCCCAGGCAGGGCCACCCTCCTGATGGCGCACCCCTACACCAGAGTGTAGGATTTGGAGTAGGCCCCAGCCCCCTGCTTCTGAGATCGCCCTACCCCCGAGGTGCTCATCTCAAGGAGTGAGTCCCTGGAGCCCCCCATTTTGGTGTGTGGGCCCCCAACCCGCGGAGGCTCGGTGCTGGGGGCCGGAGGGGCAGCGCTGGGGGCAGTGGGGGGCTCGGCGGGGGTGGGGCCAGGTGCCGGGGGTGCCGTGCCAGCTGGGGGGGCCGGCATGGCCAGAGTCCTCTGAGGTAAGGTGGCCGTGGTGGTGGCAGCAGGGGCCCCTGGGTGTGGGAGGCCCAAGGGCTTGCTGGCAGGGTCCAGGGTGAGGTGGCGGGCCTGGGTGTGGTAGGCCCGAGTCAGGTTCCTCATGGAGGCCTCTCGGGGAGGGACCACCGGGCAGGGCTCCCGCCCGTCTGCCTTTCGGAAGAAGGCCTCCGACTTGGTGTATAGTGGCAGGTTACAGTAGTCACCTGGAATCAGAGGCAGAGGACGTCAGAGACAGAGGCCAGGGGTGTGTTCAAGCAAGCCCCATCTGCCCATCTCTCCTGAATGAGCCCCTTCCATGAATCAGTCTTAAATTTTGTCAGCGTCATGACCAAGATGGATGCTATCATCTAAATTTTACAAATAAGTAAATTAAGGTCAGACGGTGCAGTGACTTGCCCAAGGCCAGAGGTATTAAGAGGGTGAGCCGGGATGTGGCTCTGAGCTGCCAAACCCTTGACTGAGCTGGGCTGTGGCAGGAGACGCATTGGGCGAGGTGACACTCACTCTTGTTGGCCCGGTGAGGGATGGGCACGGCCACATTCTTGCCCCGGTCAGCATCCTGGGGCTTGGGTGGGGAGGCAGTGAAGCGGCAGATGCCAGGCTCCGAGGGTGTGCTCATGGATGTCATGCTGTCGGCGTTCTCGTTGGTGCCCGTGGTCATCTGGTCTGAGGAGCTGTCAGAGATGAAGCACTCTGTGATTTCGAACTTGGCATGCTGCAGCTGCTCCTCCAGCTTGGCGTGCTCGTAGGCCCGGGCCAGCTCCTCGTAGGTGGAAGAGGCACTCTCAGTGGACACCATGCTGTTCCGTCCTTTGTCTGGCGTTAAGGAGAAGAGTGGGTTATGGGGAGAAGGGTGGCAGGGTGGCGGGGCAGAGATGAAACCATGTTATTCTAATCCCAGCAGCCATCCAAAAGCCTGGTTATGGGGGGCAGGCCAGGAGGTCCTGCTTCCCCCCAGCAGGGTAGCAGTGGTGGTCTAAGAGGCTCTTTGCTTCATGAAGGGCAGACATGCTTCCATCTTGAAAATAAGCAGCTGCCCGTGGACTATTCAGCCCTTTCTCCAAATGTCCTAGACACCATTTTCCCTAACAGTTTTGGGGGATAGGAGAGTCCCATCCTTGATCAAGCAGAGCTCAAATGTTCTTTTAAAAATATCTGGGCTGGAGAGATGTCTCAGTGGTTAAGGCACTTGCCTCTAGTGCCTAAGGCCCTGGGTTCAATTCCCCAGTACCCACATAAGCCAGACCCACAAGGTGGTGGCCCTGGTTCTCTCTCTCTCTCTCTCTCTCTGCTTGAAAATGAATAGGTAAAATATTTTAAAAAATATCTTTGTTTATTTATTTAAGAGAGAGAGAGAGTATAAGAGGGGGGTATGGGCATGCTGAGGCCTCTTACTGCTGCAGAACTCCAGATGCATGCGTTACTTTGGGCATTTGGTTTTATGTGGGTACCAGACAATCAATCCTGGGCTGGCAGGCTTTGTAAGCAAACTCCTTTCACAGCTGAGCTATCCCCCAGCTCAAATGATTTTCATTCCAGCCATAGTGAGTAACCTTATGTCTTGGACCTTGAAGCTGGTGGAAAAGAATCGGGAAAACAGAAGGTGGGGGGTGAGGGTACTCGGGCTACAGACAGGGCTCTGGACACACCTGTGTCCTGGGAGAGGCTGGCACTGTAGCTGTCACTCTCTGTAACAGTGACACCATGCTGAGAGCCCACAGTGCGCCAGTCGGAGGTGAGGGTGCGGGCAGGTGTGGAGGCCTGGCACTTGGTCAAGGTCCACTGGCTTGAGTACCGGTTCCGGGTGCTGTGAGCTGACTTCACATTCTTCCTGGACACTGGGTCTACATGGAAAGAAACAAGAGATAGCACCCTCCAAGTCACACTTGGGCATAGGCATCAGGGAGCTAGCACGGAGGCCAAAGCAGCCAGTCCCTCCCTTGGGAATCCTGGTCATGCAGCCTTTCCTGACCACATAACTGGTCCCAGAGGAGAAGAATGATGGGTGTGGAGATAATGGGTGGCATCCTGGTCTTCCCCACCCAGCCCAACTTTTCCTTCCATGTAGGGAAGAATGATTCCCTGTTCCAATGCCTCCTTGCAGCCTTTGATGCGCTCTGCTCACGTGTCCAGAGGCACAGGGTTTGGGAGAAGACCCTTGGAAAGTAAGACGACCCAGCCCTTGCTCAAAATTTCTAAGTAAGGAACCTGAGGTCCAGAGAGACAAGGTTAGCAGTATACCCACAGCTAGCACATAGGCAAGCAAGGCTCTAATTCCAGAACTTTTCCTATTCTTTTATTCCATTCTATTCTTCTCCTTCCCTTTTCCCTCCCACTCATCCTTCTTCCTGTCCCCTTTCTTCTTCTTCTGTTTTGTTTTTTGTTTTTTGAGTTAGGGTCTTGCTCCAACTCACAGCGATCCTCCTACCTCTGCCTCCCAAGTGCTGGGATTAAAGGCGTGCACCACCACACCCATTTTTTTTCCTCTTTATTAAAATGTCCCTACCCCAATCTAAGTTAAGAGTTCTGTGTGAGAAGGAAGCTGTTTTTCCAGGGACAATGCATACTAGTTCCTGGCCGGATGTCCGACATGTCAATGAGGGGTCCTGTGCTCTGGATGAGGGCTGGATGGTGCAAAGAGACGCCCGTACAGAAGCTCTGTGGGTTGACCGCTTGGCTGAATTCAGCATCTGCCACTGGGATGGTGGCCTTGTCATCTCCTAGGAGATAAAGGACAATCACTAGCAGTTCCCCCCTCCCCCCAGGTTTCTCTTTGTCTTTATCCAATGCTGAGCTTCAGGAAGGCCAGCAACTCTCTCCATTGGAGAAGAGATTCCTCCCTGGAGAAGCTGTGGTGAGTTTCAGGGATTGGGGGGGGAGGGGGGCAGTGCTAGACCCCTGGGCAGAGCTGTGGGGCTTGCAGTTGTCCTCGTGGGGTGTGGCCTCGAGCAGGTGGTGACACCTGTCACTCACCAAGCTGCTTGATGCCCTCCTTGTCTTCGATGAGTAGCTGGACCCTGGGGATGTCAATGTGGAGCCGCGGGCCTTGGGGGGGCCCTTTCACAGGGGTGTCAAAGCTTCGGTTGTTCTTGCTGAGGGAGAAGGGAGAAGGAAAGGAGGTGGGTGTCTCAGTAGCCAAAGGAGGTTGGGGGAGGGGTCCTGCAGGAAAGAGAGCTGGGAGAAACCTCTTTGCTACTCTAGGAGCACAGAAGGAGGCTTCTAGGTCCTATGCGGAGGAGCAGGAAGTGGGGAGAAAACAGGAAGCCGCGGTAGGACACTTACCTTATCAACATTTCTGCCAAGCTCTTTGCATCTGTAAAACAGTAGAGAGGGGAGGCCGGTGAGAAAGGAGCCAGAACAGGAGGACAGCTGGAAGAGGCACGGGGACAAGCGGGGAGACTTCTAACATGGGAATGGTCTAAGAAGCAGAGAGAAATGTAAGAACCTACAAAAAGCCTACACTATGAGGAGGTTTCATTGTTCTCAAGAGTTGGCTCAAGTCTATCTTCCTCTCCGTAGTTTTCATCTAATACATAGCTCTTTCACAAAGGAGAAGGGACATAGTGTTCTGTCTGCTCCAGGAACTAGCTCTAACTAAACCAGCTGCCAGGCGTCCATGAAGGATCCTTGTAGGAAGAGGAGAGAGTGGAGGATGAGGTGGAGGTGAGTGAGAAGCCTTGGTGACTAAACTCTCACACCAACCAAGAGGCTTCAGCTCCTCCTCTAGAGCATCTGTGAACAAGAAGTCCATGGGCGGATTTGCGAGTCCAGGCTTTAGCCCAGAGGGGCCTTGAATCTGACTGAGACACTCAGGTATGATACTGGAAGAGAGGAGAGCCCAAGGGCCTCGGTGATCTATTAGAGCCTGGTAGCTGAGAACGATCTATCAGAACGAATCCCGATAGCTGAGTGCATGCATCCAACCATCCAACGCTCTAACTATCCTTCGATCCAGCCATCGATCCAGCCATCCACCTCCCTAACCATGCATCCAACCAACCACCTATCAAGGTCTTCATCTATCATCCATCCATCCACCCATCTAACTAATCGTCCATCCAAACAACTCTTCAACTACCTACTCATCCATCCAAACATGCATCCAACATCTCTCCAACCATTCTTCCATATATATATATCCAACCATCCATACCATGCAATATCCAACCATTTATCTGATTTTCCCACCATTCCAACTATTCTTTTATTCAATTATATAATTATCCATCAATAGTGTCACCTATTGTCAATCCAAATATCCATCATCCATACACCTATTGATCTAATCATTTATTTACCCAATCTTTCATTAAGCCATCCATCCATCCATCCATCCATCCATCCATCCATCCATCCATCCATCCAACAATCTATTCATCCATTCAGGCATCCAATCATCCATCTGTCCATCTAGCAATCATCAATCCAACTACTTTATCCAGCCACCCATTTATTCATCCATTCAATGAATACCCCCAGGAACATCAGCTCTTCCTTTCTTCTGTGCTACTGTTGTCCCCTGGCTCCTGGCATTCGACTGTGAACTCTGTAAAGACATGACCTGTTCCTTCTACATTCATTGTTGTATCTTTAATGCCTGGCAGGATCTACTTTTGCAGGAGACTCAAGAAATGTTTCTCCAATGAGTGAGTAAGCATTATGAAGCAACTCACAGGAGCTGGATGCACATTCATGCTGGACTGTGGTATTAGATGTTGGAAAAGGGGATGAAATAAATAATTTTTACACTTGACATAATATGGAAACTTCCTGATCAGAATTGAGCAGGGTCGGGGAGAGATGTATTTACCAAGCAGTGTGAAACTATTTGCATATCTTAACCAAGACGGCCTGGTTGGTGTAGGCACAAAATCTGAGGGCATAGACTAGAAAGCAATGAATGATTAAGGAGACTTCAGAAGGTGTGAGTGGCAGCTCTTCCCTCGAGGGCCTTAGGCATCACCTCTTGCCTCAATGGTGCTGTGGCCCACTGAAGGGCAGCCAATGTGGCTGGGGTTCAGCTCCCTCTCCCTGAAAGCCCTCAGGACTTGCCCCCACCTCGGAGCCGCTTCAACCGCTTCTCCTTCCTCTTCTTTCGGACAATGAAGAGTAGTGCCACCCCTACTGTGGCCAGGATGACGGGACAACCAATGGTGAACAGCTTCTTCACGTCATCCCCTTCGCCTTGAGCGGACTTGATGGGTGGGATGGTGCCTAAATGGGACAAAGAAGAGAGTCACGTGCTGTGCAGAGTCCTGTAGGTGGAAAAGACCCCTGACTTCTGCTGCTGTCTTTGGTCTCTGACTTCTACCTCCTGGCCCAGAGCTCCGACCCACTCATTTGCTTCCTCAAATTCTGGTCCCAATTAGGACAGCCATGAACAGTCTACTGTACTATATTGATGACTTCCTGGGGGCTATTTTAGAATAGCCTGATGGGGTCCAGTGTTCAATCCTAGAGGACGGGATTGATGGGTTTCATTGCTACAGCTAGCTGCGGGTAGAGAGGAACTAAGCAAGAACAGTGGGGAGAGGTCACAGCAGTGGGGTCCTGGGACGTGATCCCTGCCCCACACTCTGTCACTGCTGTCCTCACCACAGGCAACAGCCACAACCTGAAAGTGCCTGCAGGGAGACAGTGTTAAGCTCACATAACCCTCTGCCAAAGCTGTGATCCTCGTGCTTTGCTTACGAGTCATCTTGTTCGTGAAGCCTTCCTTGCTGGGCCCGTTTCCTTCTGATGCTGCTTTTATTCATTTCCTTAGCACAAAGCCTGACATAATTTAGCTCATGACAATAAGCCCCTAAGCACACAGTCTCCAATTTTTTTTAAAAAAATATTTTTTTATTTGCAAGCAAAGAGAGAGAGACAGAGAACATGAGAGAGAATGGGCGCACCAGGGTCTCCAGCCACCGCAAACAAACTCCAGATGTATGCGCCGTGTTGTGCATCTGGCTTTACATGGACACTGGAGAAGTGAACCCTGACCATTAGACTTTGCAGTCAAGCTCCTTAACCACTGAGCCATCGCTCCAGCCCCAGCCTCCTGTTTATTTAATGTATCTGTATGTGTGTGTGCATGTGTATGGGAGGTATCTCTATGTGGTAGACACCAGTTCAGTGTTCACCAAATACCCATGTTCTTGTCTACATCTCCCAGACTTCCTTTGCTAGATTGAAAAAAAGAGTGTGAAAAGAAGTGATGAGGGCTGGAGAGATGGCTCAACAGTTAAGGTGCTTGCCTGCAAAGCCCAAGGACCCTGGTTCAATTCTGTAGTACCCACATAAAGCCAGATGCACAAGGTGGTGTATGTGTCTGGAGTTTGTTTGTAATGGCCAGAAGCCCTGGGGTGCCCATCCTCTCTGCCTCTGTCTCTCAAATAAATAAATACATAAATATATAAATCAAATATAGTTTTTAAAAGAAATGATGAGTGCCAGCTCCTGTTTAAGATGTTAAGAACCAATATATTCTTTTCTTTCTTTTTTTAAAAATGATTTTTGTTTTTTTGAGAAAACTTTGAAGATTGGATGCTTGGGCGGGTAAATAAGAGGTGGCAGTCAACCAAATCTCCTAGGACTTAATCAGGACCAGAATCTTCATTGGATTAGGACAGCAGGTTTAAAAATGCTTGTTACTGCAGCATGAGCTGTCCCATCCCTGCCACTATGCAATGCTAGCAGAGTTCTCAGAGGGTGAGACTCCAGCTCCTCTCCACTTCCTTCTCCCTCCCCATGTCCCCGAAGTAAAGGGGAGCAAGAACTGTACAAGGACTCCCACCCTTACCTGACAGCATGTCTGGACTGGTTTGCCTGTTTGCTGCCCATCTACCCCCACTCTCTGCCCTGTTACCTGACTGCCAGACCTTTGCCCTGGCTGTCTTCCTTCGTGTTTCTCTTTTTTTTTTTGGGGGGGGGGTTCAAGGTAGGTCTCACTCTAGCCCAGGCTGACCTGGAATTCACTATGTAGTCTCAGGGTGGCCTTGAACTCACAGCAATTCTCCTGCCTCTGCCTCCTGAGTGCTGGGATTGGTGGTGTGCACCCCCACGCCCAGCTCTGTTTCTGTTTCTACTTTCTAAGTGTCTCAAGCTGTCCATCTCTCCCCTTCCCACCTTTTCCCTCCTGACTCACTGCCATCGTAGTCCAGGGTGGCGAACTGGGCTGTCTCGTTGCCACAGCCAGCGCTGTTGCAAGCCCTCATGCGCAGCTCATACCACGTGGCCTCGCGAAGTTCGGTCAGAAACACTTCTGTGGAGCTGTTGGCCCGGAGGCCCTGCCAGGCCCAGGTTCCCTTGGGCCGGTACTCCAGTACGATGGCTGTGATGGGGCAGCCCCCGTTATTCCAGCCCTGCAGGTTAAGTCGAGCATGTGTGGAGTTGATGTGGGTGAAGAGGTGTTGGTCTTTGCTGAAGGAGGGTTCTGGATGGGGGTCCGGAGGGAGAGAGAGAGGTTAGAAAGCCTAAGAAAGGACTGTTTGTATAGCTGGGAAGTTTCCCTGGGGCAGTTGGGAAGGCAGTGGCTCCAAAGGATCCGTGGTTGGTCTAGGTGGGAATCAGAACAACCCAGGAATGGAGAGGTAAGAGAAGGGAAGGCTCTGGAGAGCAGCCTCAGCAGTGAGGATGAGAGGTGAGACAAAGGAAGAATGTCACTGTCCCCTCTGGGAAATACAGCCCCATGTATCCCAAGCTGGCTTCAAACATCTGTGTGGCTGAGGATAACTCTGGATTTCTGATCCTTCTTTCTCCACCTCCCAAGTGTTGTTGGGACTCGAGGGATGGACCTCTGCACCTCGATTAGGCAGTGCCGTGGATCGAACCTAGGGCTTTGTACATGCCAGGCAAGCATTCTACCAACTGAGCTACATCCCTAGTCCAGGAGACCAGTTTTGCCTGGTGATGGTGATTCTATCATCAAGATGCTCCAGTCATGGGAACCAGGCTGTCTGCTTCCCCCAGCCTCTTATGCACTTGAGCCCTTCTGTGATAGTTTTGAGTAAATGTCCCCAAATAGAATTTATTATAATTGTGTTTCTATAATTGTTAATTGTCTCCAGGCTTCTGGCTGGAGGAAATGTCACTTTGGCCTGACCTCCTGGGGTCATGACACCCTTTCTAAATTGGATGCAAAATACTAGGGATAGATATGCAAAAGAAAAGCCAGAACCCCAGGTCTGGCAGTTCTGCATTTTGTGAATAACAGTATTACAGTGTGCTTGCTGGCTTCTGGAGGTGCTCCCTCTGTCTCTGCTTGGATCTGTGAAAAGGGAGTCAGCCTTTTTTCTTAACTTCCTCTGGATCTGTTGATTTCAATAAATACCTTCCTCCCCAAAATTGTGCCTGGTTTGGAGATTCATCCTAGCGAAGTGTGGCTGACTATGACACCTTCCTTCCCCTTGCCCTGGGCCCCTACACCCCACCCACCCTTCCATCATGGTCTCACCTCGCCCATGGGTCTTGGCCTCGATGATCTCGCTGATGCGCCCAGAGCCCACACTGTTCTTGGCTGCCAGCTTCACCTTGTACCATGTGCCACACTTGAGGCTGTCCAGCTTGAAGGAGCGCTCGCTGGAGCTGATGAACACGTCCTTCCATTCCTCGCTGTTATCCACAGAATACTGCAGCACAAAGCCTGCGGGAGGGCCTGGTTCAGGTGGGCACGGCAGGGCAGGCCGGGGCGGCAGAAGCCCAGCCTGGACACCCCAGTGGGTACCCTTGGGGTGGGGATGCGGGCTGTGGCCAAGGGGAGGGGCATGTATGATTAGATGCGAAGCTGGAGGGCTTTGAGTACAGTGCGGGGTGAACCTGCTGTGCTCTCTCTCTCTCTCTCTCTCTCCCCTCTCTCTCTCATTAGCTCCAGTGTTAGGGTTCAGCAGACCTAGAGGTGGGATGCTTAAGAGGAAGCCCTTCAGACCCTGAAAACTCAACAAGGGATTCCTGATGAGCACGTCTGTGTCTCCAAGTCAGCCCCCAGACCACAGAACGACAAACTGTGTTTACAAGAGCCCTGATGAGTCAGTCACACACACACACACACACACACACACACACACACACACACACACACACACACTCAAGTTTGAGAGGTGCTGATTTTCTACATTTGTCTATTTTGACAGATTGGGAAACCAAGGCCTGGGGAGGAAAACATGTTTCAGTGACAAGGGGATGGGGGTCCTTCTCATACACTTGACTGATTCGTGGTTTGAATCACCCCACACCTTTCCTGTATGATCTAGGAACATGTATGAAGCCCCTCCCCTGTCCTGGGGCCCCCAGAATCCCCTCTGGATTCAGATCCCTCCTCACCTCGGATGGAGCTGCCTCCATTGTCCCCTGGAATCCAGGTCAGGGTGATGGAGGATGCAGAGGTTTTGGAGACTGTGAGGCGGGGCTGGTCTGGGGGAACTGTGAGGGGAAAGTCACCAGCCGTCAGTGCAAAGGGTTCACCTCATGAAAACGAGCTGTCTGGGGCTGTGACAGGAAGGTAGGGCTCTTCATGTCCTCATCTCTCCTGCCTCCCCTTCCCATCCCACCTCTGCTCCACCAAGGTCTGACCCTGTCTCAACCTGGAGTTGGCTTCTTCTGCCACTCGTGATGGCTTTCCTGTCCCTGTCCTCACTGGAGCCACCTGGCTCACAGGGTCTCACCTTGCACCAGAAGGTTGACGATGATGGTGTCGAAGCCACCAGTGTTGGTGGCTGTGCAGGTGTAGTAGCCCGAGTCCTCGGCCTTCACAGCACGGAGCAGCAGTGTGCCGTTAGTGTGGATGAGCCGGTGCCCGTCCAGGGCCACAGGGATGGCTGAGTCTTCACTGTCAGGACAGACAGGATGGGTTATGACCTGCAATTCTTTGTCTTGGGAACCCTCCCTCCAGTATGGGGGCAAAGAGAAGTGTGGCAAAAAGAGGCTCACAGGGGAACTTGGCTTTTTGGTTTTTAAAAAAATATTTTATTTATTTATTTATGAGAGAGAGGAGAGAGAGAGAGAGAGAGAGAGAGAGAGAGAGAGAGAGAGAGAGAGAGAGAGAGAGAGAGAGAGAGAGAGAGAGAATGGGTGTACCAGGGCCTCCAGCCACTGCAAATGAACTCCAGACGCATGTGTCACCTTGTGCATCTGTCTTTACGTGGGTACTGGGGAATTGAACTCAAGTCCTTCTGCTTTACAGGCAAGGGCCTTCACTGCCGAGCCATTTCTCCAGCCCTTCTTGAGGTTTTGCTCTGTACTTCTATAGGGTGTCTAGTAGCCCTGCCTCTTCAGTCACCCGAAAAAGGAGATCCTTGGCTCCCATCCTGCTGTGAGCAGTGCCATGTGCCTTGAAGGGCCTCCAGGGCCGGATGGTGACTGACTAATCAGAGAGGCTTTCCTTTTCTCAAGGGCAGTCCACCAGGATCCTGTCACATACCTGTCTTTGGTCCACTTCACTGCAGGGGCCGGGTCTCCCACTGAATTGCAAGGCAGCCGGACATCTTTCATCCAGGGTGTCGTCACGGTGCCTCCAAAGGAGATGATCTTTGCCGGAGCTATAGGAAAGAGAGCATGAGGCCACCTACTCCACCCTTCACACTCCCCTGACCCCCTAGAATGATGCAAATCAAGGGAGATTTGGATAAACTTCTGGCTACTTAGGTGGAGGTGGTCCTGATAGACACAGGCTATGACAAGAAGGGGCCTGTGTGCTGGCTGCAGGTGAAGTGTGACAGAGGAGAGGAGTCTGGGGCCTCAGGACAAGAAGTGATGGGACCTGTGGTCTGACTGGTTTTGGAAGACATGGTAGAGTAAGGAAGCCAACCAGGACCCTGGCCATCTAAGAGGTGATGGTGTCCTCACAGAGATAAGGGACACTGGAGGAGGGCAGTACATGTCTGAGCATGTGCATGTGTATGAGTTTGTATGAGCTGTGGAGAGGGACAGCAGGGCTGGACTGTACTTCCCTGCAGGGTAATTGTGTACACAGAGGAACATGCATGCTCACAGGGGCAAGACTCTACCAAGAACTCAGGTGCCCAGATCGCTGCTCAGGGACAGGGCCAACTGTCCTGGGAGGATGGCAGCTTCAGGCCCCTTCCCTCCTAAAAGAGGCGAGTTCTGGAGAAGGGGTTGGTAGCACCCTGAGGAGAAGGAGGAGAGGAGGAGATGCTAAGACCACTGTGTGGAGGGAGCTCTGACTCAGCCGGAAGAGATAGCCCAGCATTGCTCAGCTGTCTCGGTGTGCCTGGCCACTCTGGTCTCAGGTTGCTCAGCTGGACAGAGGGCTGACAGAGCCTGCTAATGGTAGGTGAGAACCTCAGACTCTCAGCTGGATGCTTCCAAAACTTGTGGCAGAGAGAAAGAGGCTCAACCAGCCCAGGAAGTGGGGCTGGGTGGAAGTAGGGTCTGTAAGGAGGCCTGAGCCTTGAGGCCTCCATGCTCACTATGACTGGGTCCAGCAGCTCCCCTGTGTGGCCATGCCACCATTCTCGGCAGAGTGGGGGCATGTCTAGGCCAGGGGTGGGTGGGGTCTGCCCTGAGAAAGTCTTATTCCAGCTCAGAGCCTGCTGGTGGATGAAGGGACATCCCCAGAGGGCCTCCTCTGTCCACCATGTCCAGCTGCAGCCCAGGGCACTCTCTGGACCCACAGAGGCTCTATGGCAACAGCTGTGCACTCCTTACCCAGAGCGGCCTCTCTCCAGGAGTTGACCACTGAGACCAAGGTCAGCTTTGGATGGTAAGAGAACTCTGTAAAGTGGGAGGGAACTGAGCTGTTCTGAGCTGGCGTGGGGCTGGCTGCAGGCTGTTGTGTGATTTTCTTAGAGTCAGGGGGCAGCAGAGGCCCAGTCTTGGCAGATACAGGAGGGAGGTGAGTGACCAGATCTTCATAGCCAGGTCACAGGTACTGGGAGATGGGGGGGAAGAGGGGAGATCTTCTATTTGGGAAGAACCAGAATTCTGGAAGGGAGCTTCTAGAAGCTTCTATCTGCCCAGCACCAGCTTTCTCACCCTTGCCAGCAGGTTCGATGGTGACCTTCTCACTGCTGTTGCCCCGGCCTGCGGAGGTGACTGCAGCCACCCACAGCAGGTACTGCTGTCCTCGGTTTAGGTGGGCGATTCGGTAGAAGAGCTGTTCTGGACTTGTCTCATACTCGCTGGGAGCCTGCAGAGCAGAGGCGAAGCTGTACAGCCAGGCGGAAGCCAGTTCACCTGCTTCTCACCTGCTCTTGGTGTCCTGGGCTGGGAAGAGGGTGGTGGCTGGGGGAGGAGGGGGAGGCAGGACTGTGTCCAGAGTGCTTTTTCCTAGTTCTGGAACCTGAGTAGTCTGAGTTTTCATTGGACTTGGCCCTGGACGGGGTGAGGGCTGATAGGCCAGTCCTGAAGTGTTGCTTGTGCAGCCTCAGTTTACCTGAGTGATCTAGGCTCCGGCAGCTGTGGCTACAGGCCAGGGAGTTCGGTATTTTGGGTGAATTATTGGGTCATTCCGAGAAAGAAGAATGGGGGCAGAATACCAGGAAAACCCCAAGGAAAGAAAGTGGTTCTGGGAAGAAGCTAAATTACTGCTTTTGCCTTGTTAAGGTTGCGGTTAGCCCCCAGCCTGTCCCCAGCTCCGCTGCCTCCAAACCCTTCTGCCTAATTACACCGCTTCCTTCTCGGGAAGAGGAGGGAGGGAGTGGAGGAAGCTTTACTGGGCAGCACTTTATTAATGATTATTAGTGGTATAGATCACCATAGATATTTGTAGGTTACATAAATCTATAAATTTTTTTTAACCAAATGACAGTTTTGACAAGTTGCCAACAAAACAATATCAGATCCCAGTGGTTTTACCAGTTGCTTTGATGAAAAGATTATGTTGCCTTGGAAACCAGAGGCTCAGATATTGAAATGAATTTGAGAAGGAGCTTTTGATAAGCGCTAGTTTGCAGACCTCCTGTCAGCCTCTTCCCTGTTACAGGCCGGATGGGGCTGACTTTCATTTTATTTTTATTTATTTATTTATTTTTTTGGTCAGCCGCGGGAAAGAGAGGAGGGGACAGTATGGAGGCCCCCTTGAGATCAGGGCAGAAATCTAAGGAGAAGGAACAGTTCCTGGAACAGATGGGGGGCCCTGAGGCCAGAGGGAGCTAGTAATTAGTTATCTCTGTGGTCGTGGGATCTTGCACACATGCTCACATGCACGCATGTGCTGAGGGACAGCCATCATAGGGGACATTCTCCATGCCCCCATGGGAGGGCTTGGGGCCTAGTGGCCTATAGTAAGAGAAACGCCCCCTCCATTTTTTTTTTTTTTGGCTCCAGGCTACTTGCAGGGAAATGTATCAGGGAAGGTACAAGTAACACCCAAATCCACCCAGAGCTTCTGGGTAGAGTCCCTTCTCCCTCCTCCTTAAATGCAAGGCCTGCACAGGATAGGTGCCGAGCCTCTCTTGAGCCCCCGGAGTTGGAAGCCCTTTTAAGTCACAGCATCTGGGGTCTGGGGTATCCAGCTTGCAGATCATGCTATGGATAACATTTAGCATTTAGGGTGGTGTGGTGGCTGCACTTCTTACCAGGCATCTGACCCATGGGCCTATGTGCCCTGCGGCCTCAGTTCTCTCACGTGCAAACTAAGAAATATGTAGTTCTGCCTACCCTGGGTTGTGACTGTGAGGCACCCGGAGGCAAGGGGTGTGAAAGGCCTTTGTAAACTGGCATATTATCAGCGGGGGGTAGAGATGTGTGTGTGCACATGTGCATGTGTGCTCGTGGGAGTGCATGTGTGCACACATGCCTGATGTATGGAAGAATATGGAGGCTTGTGTGTAAGTATGTATCTGAGCATATATTTGTGCCTGTCCAGAGCAGGAAAGTTTGCCTTGTCCTTAAAGATATCAGCAATCTGGGCCAAGGAGATGGCTCAGTGGTTAAAGGTGCTTGCTTGTAAAGCTTGATGACCTGGGTTCGATTCCTTAGCATCAATGTAAAGCCACAAGGTGACACATGCATCTGGAGTTTGCAGTGACAGGAGGCCCTGGTGTGTCCATTCTCTCTCTTCCCATTTTCTCTCTCAAATAAATACATAAATATTAAAAATATATCAGTAATCTTGTCCTTTTCCCCAAGCCCCTCTGAGAAGCTGTTTGCTTCAAACAGCTCTGACTGTTCTGGAACTCTCGCTGTGTAGCCCAAGGTGGCCTCAAACTTATGGTGATCCTCCTGCCTCAGCCTCCTCAGTGCTAGGATTACAAGTATGAGACTCCATGCCAGCTAGATATTCACATCTTAACCACATTTGGTGCCTTCCCGTCATCATTATTATTATTTTGCTTTTTTGAGGTAGGGTCTCGCTCTAGCCCAGGCTGACCTGGAATCACTATGTAGTTTCATAGTGGCCTCAGACTCACTGCGATCCTCCTACCTCTAACTCCCGAGTGCTGGGGCTAAAGATGTGCAACACCACACCTAACATTATTATTGTTATTTTTGAGGCAAGGTCTCACTCTAGCCCAGGCTGGACTGGAACTCACTACATGGCCAGGATGGCCTTGAATGTATGGTTATCTTCCTACCTCAGCCTCCTGAGTGCTGGGATTATAGGCATGAGACACTGTGCCTGGCTTTGCCTTCCTCTTAACCTAGACTCTCTGTGAATCTCTCCAACTCACTTTCAAAAGCAATAGTCATACCTCCTAAATAAGTCCCAGTGGGCCATTGGTTTTAGAGAAAAAGCATACTCAAAGGAAAAAAAAACCACTGGAAAATATTTGTGTCTTTCTAATCACAAAGTCAAAAATCACAAGTGGGAATAACTGATAAACTCAAGTCCTATAAAGTTCTATGGTACATCAAAAATAAATCAAAAGGCAAACATGAATTGGAAAGTACTTGAAATTAATGCAATAGAAAATGTTTATTCTCCTTAATATGGAAAGAACACTCATAAATCAATAAGGAAAGTATGAACAACACAGGTAGAAAAAAATTAAGGTCACAAATTGATAATGACCCAAAGAAGAAAAGTATGATAATGAGCACCTAAAAGCAACCAACCTAACTCATAGTCAAAGAAAGATAGCTTAAAATAATAAAACTTAAACTGAACTCCAGTGGGTGAAAGTGAAAGAAGGCAACACCAAAAGCCAATCTGGGATCAGCATAAAGGCAAGGATGATGGTGTTCTATACCACACCGGCTTGTCATGCCAGAGGAAGCAGAAATTGGTGCAAACTTTGTGTGTATGTGCATGTACATACGTGCACATGTGTGTGCACGTATGTACACATGCATGTGGAGTCTTCCTCAGTCTCTCACCACTGTATTTAAAAATATTTGTTTATTTTGGGAGAGAGACAGGGGTGGGGGTGCAGATGGGTACATCAGGGCCTCCTGCCATTGCAAAGAACTCCAGATGCATGCACCACTTTTTGCATCTGTTTTTATGTGGGTGCTGGGGAATCAAACATGGGCCATTAACCATTGAGCAATCTTTCCAGCCCTCATTGAACCTGACACTCACCCATTTATCAGCAAGCCTCAGGGATCCTCGTCTCAGCCTTCCTAGCAGGGGATTACAGGTGTGTGCTACCATGCTGGAAGTGTTATGTGAGTCCTGGGAATCTGAACTCAGGTCTTAATGCTTGTATGGCAAGCACTTTACCTACTGAGCCATCTCCCCACCCCTCATGGTGTAAACTTTTTGGAAGGTAATTTTAAATAGGTATGCAGATTCTAAAGAATACCTATTCTATGACCAAGAAATTCCTGTAGAAATTTACTTCAAGAAAGGGAATATGAACAGAAAGAGTTCGTGAAGAATGCTCATAGCAGTATTATTTATGATGGTAAAATTTGGAAGATGCTTAGA
The DNA here is from genome assembly GCA_004024765.1 of Zapus hudsonius. Classification (NCBI taxonomy): domain Eukaryota; kingdom Metazoa; phylum Chordata; class Mammalia; order Rodentia; family Dipodidae; genus Zapus; species Zapus hudsonius. The sequence continues at coordinate 19,775 of PVHP010014608.1, forward strand.
TATATAACAGTAGGAAGCCTGTTAAGTAGGTTACACATAAATGGCCACTCAAGATCATGACTTAGAAGATGTGATGATGTAGGAAAGCGCCGATATAAATTGTATGAACAAAGCAGATTCTTAGGAAAGTGCCTATGTACACTGACTATTTTATTAAAAAAAGACTTCATAATACTATATAAAATTTCATTTTATTAATCTGGGCATGGTGGTGCACGCCTTTAATCCCAGCACTCGGGAGGCAGAGGTAGGAGGATCACCATGAGTTCAAGGCCACCCTGAGACTACGTAGTGAATTCCAGGTCAGCCTGGACTAGAGTGAGACCCTACCTCGAAAAACAAACAAAAAAATAATTTTATTACCAATCCCATAATATATGTGCAGATCAAAGACTAGAAGCTTGGTGTGGTGGCATACACCTTAAATCCCAGTACTTGGGGCACAGAGGTAGAAGAATCGTCGTAAATTCAAGGTGATCCTGAAACTACATAGTGAATTCCAGGTGAGCCTGGGCTAGAGTGAGACCCTACCTCGAAAAACCAAAAATAAATAAGCAAGTGCAAAACAAACAAAAGGCCAGAGGCATATATCAAAATGTTATCAGTGGTCATCTTTAGGAAGTGAGACTATAAGTAATTTTTGTTTTCCTTTCTTTTCTTTTCTGCACTTTATGGAGCTTCCTAGAATAAAATTATATCATTTTTTATAACAAGGGAAACACAACCCATGTATTGAAGTAAGGTTTCAACCTGGATTCAGTGTGGCTCTGGCCGCTCCCAGCCATCCAACCCGAACTAACCCATGCATGCACTTTTCTATTCAGAGGATTCCATGCACGCACACATGCACACACACTCCTACGTTCCCACCAGTGTGTACAAGCACACTCAGTCTCACAGACATCTCACACCATGGTTTCCCGTTGTCATGGTCCTTGAGTACGCCCTCGCTCAAGCACCCCATCCCATCCACAGCTGCCTCTTAAAGATGAGTTCTCATATAGGTGCCTCGGACGTGGAATGTATTGTACAAAGTGCTAATGTCACACATCATGGTTGGGTCCTGGGTCCCCGGATCCCTCACTGAACTCAGCCCACCTCCTCTCTCCTCATTCCCAGCCCCCTCCCACATAGCTGAACTGAAGTTGTTATCACATCACGTAGACCTTGTGTGACACTGCCCCATGGGAAATCTCTAGAGAGAGGAGGTCCTTACGTGCTCACACAACAAGGCTGGAGCAAGGGTCCCTGTTATAGTTTGGATCTTGAATGTCCCCCAAAGGCCCCTGCATTGGTGGTTTGGTGGCCAGCTTAAGGTGCTATTGGACAGTTGTTTTATAGGTGGGACTCACTGGAAGCATAACCTTGAAGGGGGTATTGGAATCCTAGATCCTTCCTGTCTCTCTCTTTTTGAGGTTGCCTCCCAGCCAACACGAAGTGAGCCTCTAGCTCTACCATATGGTATGCCATGGTGTGGCCTCCCTATAGGCAAGAAGCAATGTGCCCATCTGACCATGATCAACCCCCCAAACTGTGTGATGAAAGAAACCTTTCTTTTTTTTTTTAAAGTTTATTATCTAGGCATTTGTTACAGTAACAGAGAGCCAACTAACACAGTCCCAGTGTCCTCAGAAGCAGTAGGGGAACATGGAGTCCAAGAGCTCTGTTCTGGGCCTGAGAGAGGCTCCTCAGCCAGTCAACAGGAGGCTTATAAAGCCTGAGCTAATGACAAGGCTGCCAGAGACTGGTCCCTTTGTAAGACTTCGTTATCAGAGGAGGAAATGACTGCAAAGGCCAAGCTGGAGATGCACTACCCTCTCCCTGTTGTCTCTGAATGAGGACACACTCCATGTGTAGGACTTCACAGTGGTCAGACTGCTACATCCATCCATTCATTAAGCACACATCCTTGACCATGGTGCTTCTGGCACAGTGTTCTGCAGCTGGGGACTGGGAGATGAGCTCCGGAGGCCCCAGAAACAAGTGTGGGAGACAGCTGTGACAGCTGCTAGAGGGACCATGACCCACTAGGACTCAAAGAGGAGAAGGCATGGAGGTGTGAAAAGGCTGGTGTAAGAGCCTTGTGTGTGAGAGAGAGGGAAAGGGGGGCAGAAGCCAGACCTGAACACACTGATTGGTCAGTCCCAAAGGTCTGTGCAGATGTACAGCAAACCCCATCGGCCCCTGCACGTGGGGTGCATCTGTCACAGGTACCAGAAAATCCAGGGGGTTCTAGCTAGCATCTGCAGGCACCATGTCCCGGGGACTCCTCCCCAGAAGTGCCTGCCCAGGAGCTCCAAGAGTTACAGACAAGAATGTACTCAGCCATGAAAATAGCTCCAAGTGGAAGACTACCCCCAAGCCTCCCTCCAGGATATCATTGGACGCACAATGCAGGATCAAATGGAAATACAGGCACACACATAATCCTGACTGAAAATGATACAGAGGTGAAAATGATCTTTAACCACCCACAACAATTCCGGTGAAATTCACAGCTTCAAAGCAACATTGAGTAAACAAAGCCAGACAAAGGCAGACTCCATGTTCACCAAGGACCAAGCATTAGGGTGGGAGTGGTGTGACTGGGAGGGGCAGCAGAGGGTCTTTAGGGTGCTGAAATGTCCTGTCCCTTGCTCGGGTGCTCCTGCCTGAGTGTGCTGCATGCACTATGAATTTGGCAGCGACCATGAGGACAGTGAGGGAGTGGTCCAAATAGGTGGCTTCACCAGCCCTGGAGGACAGTTCAGAAAGCCACGTGGAAGCAGGATGCAGGAGGGCATGATCACAATTACCGAGCAATTTCAGGCAACGTTCCTGGCCCAGAGCGCATGCAGACCTTGGGTCTGTGGCGAGTTGCTGATGGAGGAGAAGCTGGCTACCTCCTCCTGCCTCTGCCTAGACCTGAGCTCATCTCCCTAATGGCCTTCATGGTATTCTGGTGTCCTTCATCCAACCCCCTTCCTGCCCTGTTCCCTACAATCAGACTGGAAGCTGCTGAGGGCAGGTGTGTGTGTGTGCCTGCTCTTTCCCCTGGAGCAGATGGAGCCAGGGGAGTCGCTTAGCTGGCCTTCAAGCCCAGATGGATGAAGATCACAAAAGAGGCGGGAGAAAAGATGCATATTATGGGATATCGGTGCATGTGGCACTATGCTCACCCCATCCACTCTTCCCTCTCTGTGGGGACCCCTGAGTTCCCAATGGAAGATCCAGGGCTGACCCTCTGTCTGGGGGTCCCTCTGCTCCCAGGGTGGGGGCAAATACTCTAGAGTCTCAGAGCCCTCCTCCCTGCTGGAGCTCAAGCCCTGGATCAGAGGTGCCCTGTTCCCTTTACTGTTCCTATCACCATCTCCACACTGAGGCAGTCACCTGGGACAGAACTCCAGCAGCACCTCCAAGTTCAGCGGCCATGGGCCAGCTGGTCCTGCATCAGCCCTGCGTCTGCTGGGAGTGACTGGAGTCAGTAGACCAGAAGAGCAAAGCTGGCCTCTTTTTGCTCTGCCTGCTTGACTGTGACCCACCAGACTGAAGGGGGTTCCAAGGCTATGAGAATCTTGAAGCCCCTGCAGCGGAGAGCTGTAGTAAGACTTCTGCACTGTGGTGTGACCAGTGCCCATTCTTATCTATCATTCCAGAGAAACATAGATCTAAACAGCCCTAAGCTTTGGCTGCAAGCTGACAGATCCTGTGTTTTCCCTACAGGATCTGCTCTCCTGACCCCTCACTGTTTGTCCTGAGCTCCACTTACCGGCTGGCCAGACCCAGGGCTGGAGCAGAAGATGGTGTACTTGCGGATCACCCCATTGGGCTTGGTGGGGGGTAGCCAAGACACGACCACGCTGCTAGCTGATGAAGGCACAGCTTTGATGCCAGCTGGAGGACCTGGAACTGAGCAAGGAGAAGGCTCGGTCAGTCTAGAAGGAGGAGCACAGGCTGGGAAACAACAGTGGAGGGAGGTGAGGCAGATGCACCCAGGAGCGCTTTTGGAGGGGGTGTCCTGGAGCTGTGTGTTAAGGTGAGAGGACCAGCATGACATACATCTTGTGGGGCTGGAAGTCTAAAATGAAAGCTCCTGGGGCAGCCAGCTTTACAACAGTTTGGCCAGAACCAAAGACAAGGGTACTCCAGAGAAAAACAACAATGAGGAATTTATTTCCCTCCTTTGAGCTTAGCCTTCATACCCGGATGCTCTTACTGACCTCAGGCCTGTTTTTAGGACTCCCCTTTGCTGGAATTGATCTCTTGCTCTTTTGTATTAGTGTTGTGTGCTGGTGAGGCTGCTTCTGTTTTCAGGAAGGAGAGTCTACCTTGGAAGTGGGTAGGAAGTGGATCCTCCATGGATCCTCCATGGATCCTGACTCATGGATCCTGTCTCCCAGCCCCACGTCCCAGGCTGTCTCCCCACTCTAGTGATGTGCTCTTCTCTCCCCTCCTGGGAGCTTCTGTGCTCTTTTGAGAGCAGTGATTGTATCCTGTTCACTTTATCTTACTTCTCTGAGCCTCAGGTACTCCATCCACGTGACAGAGATAATAACCACACTAAAGGGTTGTGGTGAGAATTAGTGCTAAGTGAAACAAAGCACTGAGCATAGCACACACTGCTTTAGATACAGTAGATGGTAAGAATCATTACTCTTTTTAAAAAAATTTATTTATTTATTTGATTCTATTTTTGAGAAAGATAGAGAGAAGAGAGACGGAGAGAATGGGCACACCAGGGCCTCCAGCCACTGCAGATGAACTCCAGATGCATGCACCGCTTTGTGTATCTGGCTTTACGTGGGTACTGGGGAATCAAACCCAGGTTGTCAGACTTTGCAGACAAGTGTCTTAACTGCTGAGCCATCTCTCCAGCCCCAGGGAATCATTCTTGTATTCACACTGTCAGCTCTCAGCTTGTGTGCCACAATGGTTGCTTCTCCTTTGGTACTGGTCAGCAATTTGGGACCACATCAAATGACCAGCAGCAGTCAGGCAATGGCCTGAGCCTGGAGATTAGAGGCTTTCTTGGCTCCACCCTCCCTCCCTGTTGCAAATCCCTCAACCCAAGTCAGGGGTTTCTGTAGGTACAAGGTGCAGGGCCTATGGATGAGCTCTGGGGCAAGTGAGCCATGTGCAATTTTATCTATCTTCGTTCTTTCTCCCCTGCCCTGCTACTAAGAGACGTGTGTTAAATCCATGACTGCACTTGCTTATTTTCCCTTCTAGTCTGCCTGCCTGCCTGTCTATCTATCTATCTATCTATCTATCTATCTATCTATCTATCTATCTATCTATCTATCATCTATCTATCACCTGTCTGTCTGTCTATCTATCTATCATCTTTCTATCTATGTATCTATGTATGTATGTATCTATCTCTCTATCCCTCTCTCTCTCTCTCTTATCAATCTAAACTGCTTTTTGATACTAGGTTTTCCTTTGTGGCCTTGAGCTCCTATCCTCCTGCCTCTGCATCCAAGGTGCTAAGATTACAGGTAAGTGTCATCATACCAAGCTTGTTTTAACATATTTTGAAGTTATATGGTTTATCTGTTTAATAGATGGAGTCTCAAAACAAGATATCCTATATACACCAATGCCTTTTGCCTTAAGCTATACTATTCCTGACAGTAAGATTCCAGTTTTAGACAGCTTGCATAGCAGTTTTTATTTTTCCTCCATTTGTGCTAAGCCTTTCTACACCTTTATGTTTTAGATGTCTTCTGTAAACAATACATACTTGGGTTTGGGTTCAGTGGCTAGTCTGACAATATTCATCATTTAATTGGAGAATTTTGCCAGTTTATCTTTAATGTAATTTATTATATATTTGGGTTTAAATATACCACCATACTCAATACTTCCCATCTGTCCCATTTTTGTTTTTCTTGTTTTCCCTTTGGCACCTTCAAATACTTGAACTAAGTATTTCAAAATTTAAATTTTCCTCTCATTAGCTTAACTATTATATAGTCGTATATTATTTTTCGTGGTTATTCAGATTACAACATTAATCTTTTCTCTTTTTTTGATAGGCTCTCACTATGTAATGCAGGCTATCCTCAAACTATGTCCTTCTGCTACAGGCTCCCAAGTGCTGGGGTTATAGGCATGTATCACCACACCAAGCCACAAAGTGATCTTCGGTTTACCCAAGTCTAATATCAGTTGGCACCTTTTTCCTCAGACAATGCAAAGACATTAGTATGTTCACATACTCTCTCCCAATTTATACGTCAGTGTTGGGAATTTTAATTCTATAGATACATCATCATTATGGCCATTTTATAAGTCAATATTAATTTGGATTGACCCATATGTTCACCACTTAATTGCTTTGCTTTCCTTGCTGCATCACTGAGCCTCCATCTGGGTTCCTTTTCTTCTAGCAAGAGAATAAAACCTTTTCCTAGCTCTCTAGGGCAGGCATGTTAGCGATAAATTCCTTCTGTTGTTCTTTTTTTTATTTTTGTAGGAACATGTCTTTATTTCACCTTAGTCTCGAAGTGTAGTCTTGCCATATAAAATATCATAAATTGATAACTATTTCTTTATATATTTTCAGTACTCCATTGCCTCGTTTTCTGACTTTCATCGTTTCTGAAAATCTTATCATTGCACCTTTTTAATCTTTCCTGTTTTTTTTTAAAGATCTTTCTTTCCCTCTGCTTTATTCTAATGTGTTTATGTTGCCATCTGCAGAGTTAGAAATTCTTGAAATTTGGTTTGATATCTCATGAGTTTTATAACCTTTTCAGAATGTTATCTTCTGCCCAATTCTCTTCCTCCTCTTTTCTGGGATGTCTTCTGTGTTCTCAACACTCAGCATGGCCCATGGGTTGGAAGCATGTCAGGATCCCAGGCTCTACCCTAGACTTACTGACTTAGAATCTGTTTGTTGAAGTGATTTCAAGTCTATTCAAGTTTAGGGATCATTCTAGGTGTCATGCATGCTCTCTCTTTTCTAGTAAATTGTCTTTCTGTGCTTCATTGGTATATATTTTTCTGCATTATCTTACAATTCACAAGTTATCTTTTTAGCTGTTTCCGATATGTTTTTAAACCCATTGACTGAGTCCTTAACTTAGGTACTAGTTTTTTTTTTTTTGAGGTAAAATCTCCTTCTAGCCCTGGAATTTGTTATGTAGTCTCAGGGTTGTCTTGAATTCATGCTGATCCTCCTACCTCTGACTCCTGAGTGCTAGGATTAGAGGTATGCACCACCATACCCTATTTCAGGTACTAGCTTTTTTTTTTTTTACATTTTATCAATTAATTTTTCTTAAAGCATTATTATTAATATTTATTTTTTTATTTGTAAGTAGAGAGGTACACAGAGAGACAGAGAGGGAGAGGGAGGAAGGGAGAGAAAGAGAATGTGGACGCACCAGGGCCTCCAGCTACTGCAAACAAACTCCAGATGCATGTGCCACTTTGTGCATTCTGGCTTTACATGGGTACTGGGGAACTGAACCCAGGTCCTTAGGCTCTGGAGGCAACCGCCTTAACTACTGAGCCATCTCTCCAGCCTAGGTACTAGTTTTTAAGAAGTATCTTCCATTTGATAATGTTTTCAAATAATTTTTAATCTTGTCAAACATAAGTATCATAAAGTACATGCTTGATTTAAGCTTGGAAATGATCTGTTTCATGTCTTTTTTCTGGATGACTTTTGCTCATGTTATTATGTTAATCTTATCGTATGCCACACGTAATGTTTGCCAGATTGTACAAATAATCTGAGGCCTCAGATGGCATCACCTTTCTAAAGACAATGACAGGACTGGCAGCCTGGGCACGAGCAATCTGGGATCACTTCAGTGTAGTTTTCAGAACTGAGAGAATTCAAGGCAGAGTTGTGTGCCTGGAGAAAAAGTGTTATGTGTCCTTCAAGGTCTAGATCAAAGTGAGGGGGATTCACCCGACAGGTGTACAGGACCCAGCATGCCCTGACCTCCCACTTATGGCGATGCCTGCCTGAGATTCAGCAACTGTCCCCTGGGGGAAGAGCTGCTTTGCATTCAGTGTCTGTTCTTGGGTCTTAATTTTCCCTTGGCTCCTGGTGAGTAATCCACTCTCCTGCTGCTTCTCTGATACCTGTAGGCAGGTATTTAAAGACATTTTTCATCCAAGGTTTTTAGCTGTCTTCAGCAGGGAGAATAGGTGTGAGTCTCCCAAACCATCGTTCCTAGAAGGGGAACCCCTCTCATCTCACCTGGTCTCCTTCCCTCTTTTCTCATGCTCATGGCCCCAACACAGGACCTTCTGCTTTGAACAGGTCTCTGACACTATTCCTGTTCCCTTCAAAGACGCTTCTCCACACTTTATTTTATTTAGTTGGTGTATGTGTGTGGTGTAGGCAGATACATGTATCTGTGAGCACACATCTGTGCACATCCATGCAGACACCAGAAGACACTGAGGGTCCTCTTCTGTCACTCTTTTTTTTTCTTTTTTTGTTTCTCAAGGTAGGGTCTCGCTCTGGTCCAGGCTGACCTGGAATTCACTATGTAGTCTCAGGGTGGCCTTGAACTCATGGCGATCCTCCTACCTCTGCCTCCCGAGTGCTGGGATTAAAGGCGTGCGCCACCATGCCTGGCTTGTCACTCTTATTTATTACTTCCCAGAGTTCTCTGGGTTTTGTTCAGGTTGGCTGGTCAGTGAGCCCCAGTGATTTTCCTGGTCTCTGCCCACTCTTATTACCAGTGTTACAGGTATGTGTAGCCACACTTGGTTTTATTTTATTTTATTATTTTATTTGCAAGCAGAGAGAGAGAGAGAGAGAGAGAGAGAGAGAGAGAGAGAGAGAGAGAAAATGGGCATGCTAGGACCTCTACCCACTGCAAAGAACTCCAGATGAATGTGCCACTTTGTGCATCTGACTTTACGTGGGTACTGGGGAATCGAACCTGGGTCCTTAGGCTTTGCAGGCAAGTGCCTTGACCACTGAGCAATCTCTCCAGCCCTGGCTCTTTACTTGGCTGCTCAGGTTCTTATGCTTGAGCAAGTTCTCTCACCCATGAAACCTCCTCAGTCCTTCTCACATCTAGGTCTCTATCTCCTACATTGAAGGGTATGCTGAGTTTGGGGTAAGTTAGCCAGAATAATGGCATTTCCCTGTAGATACTTTTGATACATGGTTTAGAGAAGAGTGTGGCCCTATCCAGGCCAATGGGAGATAATGAGGATGAGTGGGCTCCTGAGCAGCGTTTCTTCCTTCCAACTGAGGGATGGGGACTCAGAAGCGACCACCTGCTTTGTGGGTGTGATACTGGGAGCTGTGGCAGCTTGACATTCTGGGGAGCAGCTGCCATGCTGAAATAGCAGAGTGGAAAGTGGGAGCCATTGCCTGGCCAGCCCTGGAGCTGCCCCACACAGGACGACCTACTCCAGGTAATAATGACGCACTTATGTCCAAGTAGGAGGGTAGTATAGATGCTCCGTCTGGCAATTGAGTGGCATTTACAAAGTATTTCATGCTCTCTGGGTCTCAGTGTTTTCACCTGAAAAATGGAAGGAACATCTCCTTCATAGGGCTGGGATGAGGCTAAATCATGTTACAATAGCACACCATACGCATTTCCAGGGATGAGACCTTCTCTGAGACTGTCTCCTTTCTGGCCTAGGCCTTTCCTTGGGAATACCGAGTCCCTCCCTTGTCATTTCATTGCCAGAATCTTGGTATCAAAAAGCAACTATTGTTTGCTAACACCTATTACTTCTTCCAGAAAGGACTTTTTCTATTCTGGCCTCTTATAGTTTGATGAGGCACCACTGCCCCCATTTTTTTTTCATAAGGAAACTGAGGGGCAGACTTGTCAGTTGACAACAGGGCCAGGCATGTTGATCTGTGGAAGCTGCCTGCTAAAGGCAGCAACGGTGGCTCCTTAGGCCTGGTTCCTGCTGTGTGTCTTCCTGTGTGGCTTTGAAAGTGGCTCTGGTGGATGACCGAGGGCTTCTGCAGAGCAGGACCATGCCCACCAAGCCCTGAGCTTACTCTGGGGCCTCACTCTGGTTAAACACATGAAGATGCTCATGGCTCTTATCTCAGCCAAGAGAGACAGGAGGCCCAGGGACCACAGTGGTTCGTTTCTCAACACCAGGAAGGTGTCTGTTGCATGATCCCGAGCTTCAGATGGGACAGGCACTGGGTACCAGCTCAGCTCATCCTCCACACAGGAACAGGTGGCTCTGTCCAGAGCTGTACCAAGAAGCTTGATGGGGGATTAATGACAGGAAAAGTAGGGCAGGCAGGTCAGTAATTATTGAATGGTTTAGAGCTTAAAAGGAGAGGGGAGGAGGGCTAATGTCAGGGCCTAAAGGAGGGCAGGAGATTAAGCTGGGCTGGGAGCTGGTCCATTCTCAGTGCTGGGCCACACGTGAAATTTTCCTTCATATCTCCCAGCATGATTGCTCCTTTTCAACACTTCTAACTCTTCCAGCATCTTCTGCCAAGTGTCTGGTCGGATCTAGAGTCTGTGTCTCCACATTCTTTGAGGACACAGAGGTTGATTTATGATGAAACAGTTATGCTAACTATTGTTACCATTTATGCCCACTGCGTGTTAACCACTCTTCACCCAAACCAGCTCTCTAAGAACACAACACCTGGCTCAGAACATTCAATCAAGAAACAGTTCAAACTAGGCCTGACAGTGTACATCTTTAATCCCAGCACTCCGGAGGCAGAGGTAGGAGGATTGCTGTGAGTTTGAGGCCAGCCTGGGCTACAGAGTGAGTTCCAAGTCAGCCTGGGCTAGAGTGAGATCCTACCTCAAAAAACTGGAAACAAAGCAAAATAGAAGAAGCAGCTAAGTATTGAGGATGGTGTGGTGGGGAAGAGGTGCAGGTCAGAAGCAGGAGCAGAGTTATGCGCCAGGCCCAATGTTCAATGGTGCTCCTGGACTTGTGCAGCTTCTGGCCCTGGTAAGAATCCTGGACACTTGTCCCTTCCCTTTCCTTCTTGGGTTGACTCAGCTCCTCACCTGCCATTGCTTTGGCACTCTACCCTTGAACTTGGCCACTTATCTCCATTTTTAAAAATTTTTATTTATTTATTTACAAGCATAGAGAGACAGACACACAGAAAGAGATAGAGTCAGAGAGAGCATGGGTACACCAGAGCCCATTGGCTGCTGCAAACAAACTCCAGATGCATGTGCTCCTTTGTGCATCTGGCTTTACGTGGGCACTGGGGAATAGAACTCAGGTTATTAGGTTTTGCAGGCAAGCGCCTTAACCGCTGAGCCATCTCTCCAGCCCTATCTCCAGTTTTATCCAGTTCCATTCCATGAGGAAGGACCCAAAGATCGCAACTCCCAATGAACACCTAGTTCCTTTCCCTCCTGGTGGGTTTCAGGTCTGTTCTACTCTGGGGCCTCTGTGGGGTGACCACCAAGTCCCTAACCTAAGATGCACTGGGTGGTATTTCTGCTTCCCACCAAACTCAGCATCCATATATAGAGGAAATTGGGCTGCACCTGGCCGTGTAGCAGGTGCCAGAAAAGAAGGATGCCCTTGGCGTAGAGCTGGGGAGAGTTGCCAGACTGGTGACTCAGCGCTTCAGAGAGGAGGGTGATAGGTGAGGAGACAGTGCTTAGATGTTCATACATCTCTCCTAGAGCACCTCATGTCCTGTGGTCCCAAGGTGAGACCCTCTCCAAGGGCTCAAAGGAACAGGAGAGGGATGGCATTTTTCTCCTGCCTTGACCCTGGAGTGGTTGCCAGAAGTGAGCAGTTTATGAGTAGGGGTGCTTTGAGGAAATCGGTCCCTGATGGTAGGGCTGGAGGTGACACTGGACTCACCATCCTCCTTGGTCTGGATATAGAGCACGCTGCTGCGCACGCCATCCCCGGCCTGCGTGTAGGCCAGCACCTGGACGCTGTAGTTGGTGAACTTCTCCATGCCCCGCAGCTCCACTCGCTCCCGAGTGGTGGTGATGTTCTGCATCTCGCCCCACTCTGTGGAGACAGCGGGTTCTGAGTGACTGCTCTGGCCCTGCCATGGCCTAAGCTTTTGACTTCATAGAGGTGAGGAGAAGACAGACCTCACTTCAGGGCACCTGGGAGCAGTTTTGGGCCACTGACCCCAGGCTGTGCCTCTCCTTAAGTAGCTCAGCCAGGGTCCATAAGTGACCTGGTACCAATTGCAACGTGATGCTCATCTAATAGGACACTTCTATCTCTCCATCCCTCCCTGAAGCATGTCTCCTCCTGTCACCAACTCTCCCTCATCAGGCCCATGGAGGCCCTGTCATTCTGGCTCCACCGAGGAGTTTCTTGTAGACTTCAAAGAAAGGTTTAAGGAGAGGGGTCATATGGGGGAGATCACTCAATAACAAAAAGAGACAAGTTCCTAAGCCTCCTATCAAAACTTTGGGCAAGATGGGCCCAAGACACTGGCTGGGGACAGGCCTTGTGGAGACTAGCGACTGTAAACCAGCTGCCAGCACTTTAATGGTGATCAGTCCAGCTAAAGGCTTCTGGCAGGGGGCCTGACCAGGAGACTCAGAGGTCTGTAGGGCCTAGAAAGTGAGAAGGCCATGCTAGGGTGAGGGGACTCCAATCTGCAGGAGGGTTTGCAGAGGTGGGAAGACTTGTCTGGGACATAGCCAGAGACAGACTTGGGAAGAGGACAACATGACCAATAGCCCAGGGGTCTTTGGTGATCAGTGAGGCCAGTGCCTTCTCTGGGGGCTGAGCTGGGAAACCTGCCACCTTGAAAAGAGGAAGTAAGTTCTGCTTATGTGGCTCAGCACAAGTATAAATACAACAGTCACAATTTGAGCAGTGTGGCCAAGCTTCTCATAGCACAAGGAACTCAGAGGCCTTCAGGAGCCAAGTCTTGAGCCCAGGCCTCTGAGTTTTTGTAGGAGACAACGGAGCAGGGACATGCTTCTGACAGGAGGGTGTCTGAGTAGAGCAGTCTAGGTGGGGAAGGGGACAGGAGTAACACTGGACAGATGGTCTCAGGCCAGACCCCAGGGTCTTCCAGAGAAGGAGGAACATGGGCTGGGAGGCAGAAAGCTCAAAAAGCTCAGGACTAAGATATAAACTCCTTGCAGGCCCCTGTGCTCTGCTGAGGTATGTAAAGCCTTTGGCAGCATGTGAACACAGTTTAGGATACTGGGTCTCTGCTTGTGTGGCCTAAGGACTTCCTTCCTTCCAGTGGGAAGGTCTTTGTGTCCACTAGAAGGCAGGAGCATGGTATATCTGTGGGGTGAGGGTTGTCTAGACCTGTGTGCACCAGTGCACCATGGAGGCTAGGCCACTGTGCTGGGCCTCCTGCATCTAGCACCCCATGCTCTTATGCCACTGCACATTCTACCCACCTCTCACAGGGCCTAGGCTGCTCCCCGAGCAGGTCTGGCTCCAGCTGGGTTTGGTCAAGGGGAGATTCCTGAGGCTCACTTAACCCTGTTTTTTTTTTTTCCTCCCCTTTGGAATAGGTGACAATGGCTCCCTCAGGTGCTAGCCTAGGCTGCCCACCCTCCTCCCCACACGACTAAAAGCAGTGCCTCAGAATACTTCACTTGTCACCTTTGCCTATGTGTGCCAGCTGCTCCCCGCCTGATGCAACCATAAAGACCTAATGTCAACGTGTTAAGCTGGAAGAGCAAATGAGCCCCTGGTGCCTTGAATGACTTCCACACATGCTATCATCTCAGCATTACCTCCCACCCCTCAGCCCTGGCTCTGGCGCAAGGACAAGCGTAAGTGGACTCACTGTTCTCTAACCACCATCTCCTGTGGCCTCACCTGACATATGCCATGGGAAGCTGCTCAGCTCTGACCAAGTCTGGAAGCAGGTCCCCAGAGAACCTGGACCTACCCATCAGTCCCAACAGACTCACCCCCATCAACGTAGAGTGACCAGAAGATGACTCGGTAGCCTTTGAGGACACCATTGAGGGTGCTGCGTGGGGGCTCTGACCAGGAGATGACAGCCACATCAGAAGTGATGGACAGGGCCCGAACGTTCTCCGGGGGCTGGCTGGGCACTGCATAGGGTAGAATTAAGGGCCTAGTCAGTCAGGGTGTGAGTCACAGCATAACATATGTGCCCTAGGCTGGGCTTTGCTGCCCGAGCAGAGGGCAGTTGAGTTAGACAAATCGAGGGATGACCTGACTCAGTGGGCCTGGGTGGGAGGGGCAGTTCCAGCCAGTTCTCTCTGCTAGAGTCTGGAGCAGTCGGTCAACTTTATAGCATTGGCCGCTTGCTTTCTTGGCAGGATAGCCTTGACTCTTTAGATGTTGGGGAAGGGGACAAACTCTCCAGTGAGCCACCACAACCAGGGACCCCACAGACTGAATGTGGTAGGCCTGGAAGACCAGGTAAGCCCCAGAGGATCTATAATTCAGTGCATTATCTGAAGGCCTCCAGCCTCAGTGTCCACTGGCCAGGGAGAAGTATGAGCCAAGATTTGGCCTTAGGGTCTGCTGGGTCCTGGTGCCGAGCTGAATGGAAGGAAAAAAGAAAAAGACTCTCAACCAATCTTAGTATAAGAGAGGAGAGTGTCAGGACTTCTGGGTCTTGATCCTATCCCTGCACAGGAACACACCCCAAAGTCTAGGATGATGGGAGACCACCATGGGAGCCAACTCAGGTGGGTGGTCCTTCCTCACCAGGAGCATCAGGCCTGGGGGTCACCTCAGCTACAGAGAACTCTGGTGGCACTTCCGGCTGGCTTTGGAGGAGCCGGGGAAGAAGGGAAAGATCAAGCCCGCTCACTGAATGGGAGAAAGGAGGCAGAGGCTGGAGGGAAGGTAATTAGATCCCGTTGCCCCACAAGAGGCAACTCTAATTTTTATGAGCATTTAAATGATAATACATCATCCTAACGATCCTCTTTGAGAGTGATTATTGTTTCATATTACTTAGGTGTAAAAATATAAGCACCATGTAATTAGGGACCCAGTGTAATAAACTAATACAGATCGGCCGTTCGAACAAAATGAAGGTAATACAATTATGGAAAAGACACTCTTGCTAAGGCAGGGGCCCTTGAATACCCCAGGAGGAGCGCTAATATTGCCAGGAAACGATCAGGATCTGACAGGCTAACGAGGGCCTTAATTAAGTATGAAAAACTGCTGAGCAAATGCTGGTGGAAACTTTCTTCCTCTCTTTTCCTTTGTTGTGAAAAGGAGTGACTCCCGCAGCCCCTGCTGAGCCCTCTCCCTCGTGGGAATTCCAGGGACCCTGCCTGAGCAATGCTTCACAGAGAGGCAATGCTTCACTGAGGGCCTGTCCCGCAGGGACAGGAGGGATGAGGTATGGGAGCTTAGGGTTGTATGGGTGGGAAGGCCTGAATGTGGGCAGCTGATCCCTGACAAACCTTCCTAGAGCGTCTATACCCAGTCTTTCTCCCCAGCTCAGGGGAAGCAAGTGGAGTAGAGTCAGGCCCGGATTTCTATCATGATCTTATTTACTAGGTAGGTGACTCTGGGAAGGACACTTAACCTCCACCAGTCTTGGCTGCCTTTTTCAAAAAGAGATTTATTTAGGAGAGAGAAAGAGAGAGAGAGAGAGACAGAGACAGGCAGACAGAGAGGCAGAGAGAGAGAGAGAGAGTGAGAGAGAGAGAGAGATAGAGAGGTGCTCCAGGGCCTCTTGCCACTGCAAATGAACTCTAGATGCACGTGCCACTTTGTGAATCTGACTTCATGTGGGTACTGGGGAATCAAACCCAGGCCATCAGGCTTTGCAAGGAAATGCCTTAACCACTTAGCCATCTCTCCAGCCCCTGGCTGCCTTCCAGAGGTGCCCTGTGGGCCCACAGCAGCATCTTGGGGAATGTGGTAGAGATGCACACTCCTTGGCCCTACCTTAGCCCTCCTGCACGTAGCTCTGGGGTTGGCCAGTGGATATTGACAGACCTCAGGGATTCTGATGTGGACATAGGCATGGGAACTGCTGTGTTAGGGTGTCGCATGGATTGATACCACTGTATTGAGAGGTGACGTGCTGGTGTTCCTCAGCCTAGCCAGCCTCCAGCTGTAGGGGCTCAGGGGCTGCCCTCAGGGTGGCTGTGCTTTCTCTGGGCTTTCAGACCTCTCTGCAATCCATAGCACTTTCCTCTTTTGTTGTGGTCTCTTTTTTTTTTCCTCAGGTGCCCAGTACTCTAGGGCTACCCGAATCTATCCAGACCTAAAGCCAAGCTGTGCCCTAGAGCAATGCACTGAAGTCTCTGGGGGATAGCTCTCACCTATAGCCAAGGTTTGGGACAGCAGGTATGAACCTCTCTGGCCTCAAGCAGGGCTGCATATCCAGAGGTGGGCAGGGAGGAGAAGGTTTGCTTGATCTCAGGGACCAGCTCTCCAGTGATGGAGTCTTCGGATTCTGCTGGACCACTGTTACGCCCTGGCCTCTGTTTGGTGGGGCAGGCTTGGGCTCCTGGACAGGTCTTACTCTCACACCCCAGTTTTGGATCGGGACATCAAGAAGGAAGCTTAGAAGAATCTTAGGCATTTTATTCTGCTTTCTGGGGGGAAGTGACTGCCTCTGTCTCTGGGGCCATCGAGGCTCTGTCTCCTGTCATAACCTGATGCAGGCTTGGGCCCCTTAGGGTGTGTGAACAGCAGGCGCAATTCCTATCTCCTCCCAGCCCTCTTTCCCTAAAGAATCTGGGTCTCTGGGGGATGCACTCAACAGCTTTTAAATCCGGCCAAATATTCCACTTAGTGAGGAGGAGCCCTTAACTGGAACTGGGGACTTAGGGCAATATGCACTGGGAGCCTAACTCTTGGGCCCCCAAGGAGAGATGCACTATGCGAGCGATTGAAGGAAAGGCTACTAAAAATAGAATCTAGCTAATTCAGAAATGTATATCTCAGTTAACCTATTCTGATCTCACTCTCTGATGGAGACTCTGTTTGTATCTTTCAGAATGCAGCGAGAGAGCTGTGGCTCATCCAACCCTACCAATAAACTGCAGGCCGATAGCTGACATCCTGACAAGAGATGAGCCACCCCAGACATACTGTGGAGAATCCATATGGAACCCCGCAGAGAATGATGGGATGAACAAGTGACCCATAGCCACAGCCAATCAGTCAACACAGGACATGCCAGTGAGACAGACACCAATGATTTTTGACACAACCTAAAGCAGAAGTACAGAGAGTCCTAAGATCTCGACAATAAAACAGCTTTAATACTCACCCACCACGACTCAGGGAACTGAGAGGAAGAGGGGGCGGAAAGATTGTGAGAGCCATGGTGGGGTAGAATACCCAAAGTCATGGCCCCCCTCAGTAACAACATACTAGGGCTGGCAGAACCAGGCTGACTCCTAGGCTATCCATGGCCCCCTGCCCCAGGACTGATCCAGACAGCCCACGGAGGAGGATATCCAGCTGATTGGAGATGGGGAAGAGGGTCATTGGGGAACTGGGGATAACAACTCATTGTTTGCCCATTAAATAATGTAACTCATTATGGACAATAAAAAAAAAGAATCTGGGTCTTGAGCCTGGCATGGTGGCACACACCCTTAATCCTAGCACATGTGTGCCATGGCATGTACATATACATACATAATGCACATGCACAAAAGATAAAAAAAATAGTTAAAGCCAGGCATGGTGGCACACACCTTTAATCCTAGCACTCAGAAGGCAGAGGTAGGATCACCATGAGTTAAAGACCACCCTGAGACTACATGATAAATTCCATATCAGCCTGGGCTACAGCAAGAATTTACCTTGAAAACAAAACAAAACAAACAAAAAAAGAACCTGGTCTCTTCATTTTACTATCAGAGGGTTGTCTTTAATCATTAGTTAAATTTTAAAAATCAGGTCTAAATCCTCTGTCTCATGGGTTTCTTCAGAATCTCATCTTAGGTCTCTAAAATAGGTAGGGGATAGATTTCAGCCTAGAAATACAGGGACAACTTGGTGTGATGGTTAATATTGATTGTCAACTTGCTATCATCACTCAGGAGACAAATCTCTGGGCATGTCTGAGAGGGAGTTTCTAGGTTAAATTAATTGAGGTGAGCAGACCCACCCTAATTGTGGCCAGTACCTTTCCATGGGCTGGGGTCTCAGATTGAGTGAAAAGGAGGGGGAGGGAAATGGGAATGTAAGCACAATATTTACTCAATCAATGTATCTAATTTTGGGCAATAAAGATAAAATTTTTTAAAAAGGGAGAATGCGAGCTGAGAACAGCATTCATTGCTCTCTGCTTCCTGACTATTGACTAAATGTGACCAGATGCTTCATGCTCCTGCCACCATGCCTTCCCCACCGTGATGGACGGTAGACCCTTGAGCTGTAAGCTGAAATAAGCTTCAAGTTGCTTCTTGTAAGGTATTTTGTCACAACAAGGAAATATACTTGGCTTTGCCCTTTTCTCACGAAGCTGGGAAAGGAGAAACAGAGCCTAGGATGAAGATCTTGGTCAGAGAAGGGCCAGGGAGCCAGAAGGAAGGAGGGAGATGACTGGATAGACAGACCATTAGTCAGGCCAAGAGCTCACAGGTAAACTGAGGGAGTGGCTGAATGGACTGAGGATGTGTATGTTGAGCAAACCAAGGCTCCCTTGAGAGCCAATGGGCCACAGAAGACAGCATGTGGTCCAGGAAGCTTGTATTGCCCACATGGCTGAGGTGGGCCCAAGAGTGAGTGAAAGGACCCCCCCCCACAGCACTTGCTGGCAGCCCTGATTCCCCCCCCCACCGGGCTGGAGTCTGACCCCCTGCTCCTGACCCTGTTGCTGCCCTCACCATCCTCCAACGTGGTGGCATTGATCTCGCTGGATGAGGGCCCTGTGCCAGCCCTGTTGAAGGCCTGGACCACCACACCATACTGGGCAAACTTCTTGAGGTTGTCCAAGGTGTAGACCTCACTGTCTCCTGTGGCCTTCATTTCCACGATGCTGTACTGCCCGTTGCTGCCTGGGCTGTTCTCCCTGTAGCCGATCTGGTAACCCCGGATTACACCATTCTGCAGCTCCTTCTTGGGTGCCTGTAAGCAAGGAGGGCCAGACACAATGACATGGTGACATTCTCAGGTGACTTTTTTTTTTTTTTAATTTATTGTCCATAATGAGTTACAACATTTAGTGGGCAAACAATGAGTTGTTATCC
>PVHP010014609.1:0-28124 GCA_004024765.1 Zapus hudsonius
GTGCCTGGTTTTTGGAGGCTCATCCCAGTGGAGTGTGGCTATGAAAGCTAGTATACGGCTCTCCCTTCCATCCCTAACCCCCAACCCCAACTCCAAAATGAGAGTAGTTAGAAACCGAGGCTGTTTAGCTTAGCTGACAGATGGAAGAGGTCAGGAGAAAGAATGAAGATTGTTACAAGTCAAGTTAGTTTTATTTGTCTGATAACAGTCTAACATGGAGTTGTTAGGGCTGATACAAGAATGGGGGCGGAGCTGGGGAGTACAGGAACACTATCCTAAGAGAGCCTGTCTTGGCGAGCATTCCCAAGTGAAGTTCGTTTTGAACTCACAACCTCAGCATCACTCTGCCCTGTGCTAACCAACTGTGCCACTGGAGCTCGTGAAGTTCATGTCAAATGCATTTCTTTGCTCATTTCTGACCTTCCCGTTTCACACATGGAAAAGAAAGTGTGCAGAAAAGGGAATGGAGTGAAGTCCAGTGCCTGCAAAGCCTGACGGCCTGGGCTGGATCCCCAGGACCCACATAAAACAGATGCGCAGATGGCACATACATCTGGAGTTCATTTGTAGTGTCAAGAGGCCCTCATGGGACCATTTCCTCTCTCTCTGTGCTTATAAATAAGTTTTTCAAGGCAATGGGGCCATTTTTCACTCCAGGAAAATTTACAAAATTTTCCAGAATTTGTCTGTCCTGGAAAACTTCCAGAAGGTGGTGAGGTTAGAGATCATAGCTTGCCCCACTGCTTCTAGGTGGCACGCCAGAGCAGAACACAACCCGCTCTCTGGTTTTGGGAGCTACAGTGTCGAAGACTGAAAAGTGAGGTGTCTTTCATAATCGTTTTTCTTCTTCCTCAACCGCTGAATCTAGAATTTCATTCACATTATCTCCTCCCTTCACTCAATATGTGTTTAGTTAGAATACAGTAACTACAAGAAGGGACGCCTCCCTCTATTTCACTCTGTAGTCCCAGGCTGGCCTCGAACTCACAGCGATCCTCCTACCTCTGCCTCCCAAGTGCTGGGATCAAAGGTGTGCGCCACCACACCAGGCTTACCTCTCTCTATTTCACTACCCCTCCCAGGCGCCGCATTTTACTGATTGCCCTCCCACTCTGAGGAGTGTCCCATCCAACCATGTGTACGCGATATGCATGGAGGGTCACTCGAGGTCAGGGGAAGAAACTGGAGGAGGTTGGGGGAGTGGTGTGGGAGATGCTGTTGGAGTCCTGGACATGCCAAGTGCCCCTCCTCATGAACTGAGGTAGAGCAGTGCTTGGCACCAGTCTAGCCCTTGGCTTCCACATGGCCCTCCATCATTCTTCTGGTCTCAGGGGTTGATGCAGTTCTACACATGGGCCCTGGTAAGCTGAATGTTGCTGGCAACACACTCAGCTATAATTTTCATGCTTAATTTTTGTTATTGTTGTTGTTTTGAGGCAGGGCCTCACCACCCTAGGCCAAACTGACTGGAACTCACTGTATAGTCTAGGCAAACCTCAAACTTACATTGCTTTTACCTCAGCCTCCAAGTGCTGGGATTATAGGCGTGAACTTACTTTTCACATGATTAAAGACGTCCTTTGTAGTGTAATTCTTGGGAATGGAGGACCATCCCTCATTTAATTCACGATCTCGGTTTTTACCAGTATCTGTTAGCAATCTGTGCATGTTTAAGAGTGATGACTGATACTGATACTGCTTTGATGTGCATTTTACAATATGAATTTAGATAATGCCTTCTCTCTTTTCGTTTCTGCATTAGTGGTTTTTTTGAAAAGACCTATTACATTTTGTGAAGAAGGGGCTGGCCTACTGTTCCCAATTAACCTACAATTTTCATACAGATGTCGTGACATCTTGGCTTCCCCAGAGTTAGTGAGGGACAGCCACCACATCTGACTCAAATCATACTGATTTTCAAGACTATTTGGCCAAAGCTGTGTTGGTTGCTCACCTTGTGTACGAGGGGGCAACATCATGGCCAAAGGCCCATTGACCTTCTTGCAATTCCTTAAATATTAGTCCAGGGACAATCTAGACAGCTTGAAACTTTCTACATGAACTTGTAGTGCCTTTTGCCCTCCTGGTCACAGATCTCTCCTGATGGCTGTGGGACTGCCACCGACTCATCAGCCTCTTTGAAGAAGCCACAGTTCTGTGGTGTCCTGTGGTGCAATGTGCCTTTTTATGGGCAAGTCCATGTGCTCTAGGGATTGATTTAGCAGGGGACTGACTAGAGATGAACTTCAGCTGGGCCCGGTGGAGCCCAGGGAGATTATAATCCCTCAAACCAGAGGCTGGAGCTGCAGCGCACAGAGCGCTGGCACACAGGGGCCTCTCGCTGAGACCTGGAAGCCGTGAGTGGGCGGTTTAAAGAGGCAGCTTATTCCGGGGAAGGAAACAACTGCCAATCTCTGTCCCCAGTCATTCCTTAAGGCCAAAGAGTCAGGTTTGGAATTGAGACTTTGTTGTTTCTCCGTGACAACTCATCTCCAGAATGCCTGCTCCACACTGAAAAATCTCTCACCAGGTAGCTGCAGGTAGACAAACCACCCACCGGCTCTGCCTCCCCATCTCACTGCTGTTGGAGTTGCCCCACGTGGCAGGCTCTAGGTGTAGCAGCCAATTTTTCAGTCCTTATGACACCCCTCGAGGTAGGTAGGTGGTAGGTGCCAGTGCTAGTCTGTGGTCAGCAAACTGAGGTAGAGAGAGATGAAGGACAATGACAACAGTTACTAGATGACAGGAATAGACAGTCACCGTTGCATGATTCCTGTGTGTGCTTTTTCCTAACTAGACTCCCTCTTTTTGTTGGAAAGACCAAGAGGAAAACTGGCATATTTGTGGGGAACGAGCAGGTAGGAGTGTTGAAGCAAGCTGCTGCTTCAGCTGCAGAAACACCCTCCACCGTCGTGTCCACCCAAGACAAGGAGACCAGCAGCCCTGCTGTTGCTCTGTCCTGGTTCCAAGTAGTGCCACAGGGTCAGATGAAAGCTTAGTTTTTCGGTTTTTTCTTTCTTTCTCCTTTATTGATATTAGGTCCTCGAGATAAGATACTCTCCTCCCACCTCCAGTATTGATTAAAAAAAAAAATTAAGGCTTCTCCTATAATGAAAACCAAACTGTAGGAGCAACAGCACAGTCTATGGGGGTCAAGGATACACGTGTGGATTCACAGGCTTGATGTTTCTGTTAACTGCTCTTCCCGTAATGCAAAGTAAGTCACATGTCTGGAAGGTAAATGTTCCCCTCTATTCAACTCTCAACTGCCTGGTACATTCCTTTATTGAAAGCTTGTTGCTTTCCATTTCCTAGGCAAGTACACATTTTAAACTTTCTTTTTCTTTCTTTTTGATATAGGGTCTCACTGTAGCCCAGTCTGTCCTGGAACTGTCTCTGTAGTCCCAGGCTGGCCTTGAGCTCACAGCAATCCTCCTACCTCTGCCTCCACAGTGGAATTAAAGGTGCATGCCACCATGCCTGGCATTTTAAACTTTCTTTTACATGCTGATTCCCAGGAGTAATTCATTTTTTTAAGCCACTTTGTTTTAGAATGGGGCATCAAGGAATGACCATACCGATTTTCATGGGGAGGAATAGTTTTGGAGAAAGCTTACTTTTGGAGAGGCATATCTGGAATGAATATGTCACGAGGAAGGTGGTAACCAAAGAGCTGTGAGACAGGCTTTCATGCTTTGGCCCTGTGCTGTTAGATAAGACAGAACAAAGGCAGTTTTCCTGGGTCTCCAGGTCCCTGCCACATCAATGTGGTTTCTACCCCAGCAGCCTACTCTTGACATAGCCCACGAGACACAGCTTTGGTTCAGATGATCCACTTAGTTCTCTCTCTCTGTACGTGTGTGTTCTGGAAATTGTGTGTCTTGGAGTGAAGGATGCACTTACACTTGAAGTTTCCCCTACTGGACTGGGTTCAAGGTGGGGTGGTTGAGGGACACAGGGCGGAAGGCCTGGGAGGCTCCTTTCAGCCTCTGTGTTTCTTTCAGGGATCAAGCTTAGCCTGGGACGGGCCCCTATTGTTTCAGCATCCACTTTGTGGACTCTCTCGATGGCTCTTTTGGTGTCACACCTGTGCCCGAGGGAGGCCCAGGAGCTGCCTCTCCTCTGTGGCCAGTGAGATGTCCTCCAGTTTGGAACTGGCCTTGCTCTGGTCCCTGGCGAAAGGAGATGTAGAGCTTAGTTGGAGAATTTTTACAAGAGATCTTTGTACATCAGGGAACTACTAGGAGGCCTAGGAGGCCTGAAAGCTAAGGCCCTTTCATTTCACAGGCAGAGGCTCTGCCGTCTTCCTTTTTTCTGAATCCCTTCCAACACTGAGGTTACATTGCTTTAGAATCTGGGGCCACAGTGATCCAAAAGAATTGTCAGTTAAAACTCTGAGCATTTCCTGGACTTAAACTTAACGTTCCAAGGTGGTGAAATGAAGTTTGGAAGCACAAAAACAGGTTGAGACCATAAAAAAAAAAAAAAAAAAGACCAATGAATGGTCTCATTATGGGCTCATTAAATGTAAATGAACATTGCAAATTAGGACCCCACAGGTTAGATTTGATGCATTGGATGCATTTCCTTTGGCCCACATGGTGTGTTTAAAATTTAAGTTGCCCAAATTAAAATTAGAAATTTCAATGAAAGTTTGAATTTCTGGCTTCTCTAAAACAAACAAACAAACAAACAAAAAAAACCAATCAAAGAAACAAAAAAAACCAATCAGATGGCCAGGTTCAAGGTAACCCTTACCTGGAAGTGGCCAGCAGCTGTCCCGCTGCATTAAGAGAACAGGGCTTATTCAGCAATTTAAATTACCTCCCCAGATGGGTTAGGTTTTGACTCTGAGACCCTTGACACAGCAAGAAGAGCTGTCTGTCCTAATAGTCTGGCTGAGCTAGTGAGCCTGAGACAAGGC
Organism: Zapus hudsonius; assembly: GCA_004024765.1. Classification (NCBI taxonomy): domain Eukaryota; kingdom Metazoa; phylum Chordata; class Mammalia; order Rodentia; family Dipodidae; genus Zapus; species Zapus hudsonius. The sequence continues at coordinate 4,925 of PVHP010014609.1, forward strand.
TGACCTGAAGGGTTTCCACGGAGAAATGGGGCTAAAGGGAAGGGAGGTCCCCAGAGCTTTGATGGGACTAGAGTTGGCCTTGGGAGCCCTGACGGTTGTTCTGGGGCAGCACCTGGCCAACCAGGGTAGGGGGACCCGAGGGGGACACACAAGACTCGAAGCCCGTTGGCACCTTTCCATGTCGTTAGCCAGAGGCGGGGTGTCTTTCTCCGCACCCCCTCATACCGTGAGGTCGTCTGACCTGGCCCGGCTGCTGGCTTTGCTCAGCCTGCTCAGCGGCCTGGGGTCGTCCGCCGTCAGCTCGGGACACAGCCCCGGCTTGGCCACCTTTTCAGCCTGCAGCTCTTCCTTCTCGCCTTCCCTCCCCACCGCGGGGGTCTCTGCCTTCTCCCCCTCCGGGACTGCGAGCACGTCCTGCGCTTCTGGGGCCAGCTGGTCTGCGTCCTGCTTCTTCTCCCCCTCGGCTCCCTCGTCCCCGCGCGGCTCCACCTGCGCGTACGAAGGCAGGGTCTCCTGGTAGCCCCGGGTCGCCACGTCCGCCACCTTCTCCTCGAACTGACCGAAGGGCTTGGCGGCCAGCGGGCCGGTCTCCACCAGGCCCACCTCGCTCAGCGGGAAGTAGTGGGACACGATCTTCTCCTCCTCCAGCAGCTGGTAGCCCTTGGCCTTCTGGATGGAGGACACGGCGATGGAGTGCAGGGGCTTCTCGGCCACCTCCCCCAGCGGCTGCTCCGCGGGCGCCTGGAAGGCCGAGCGGATGCCCTTGAGGCCCAGGTGGCTCATCTCCATGATGTTGAGGAAGAGGGACACGAAGGCCACGGACAGCATGAAGAGGATGAAGATGGTCTTCTCGGTGGGCCGGGACACGAAGCAGTCCACCACGTTGGGGCAGGGCCAGCGGCTGCAGCGGTACAGAGGCAGGATCCGGAAGCCGTACAGAAAGTAGTGGCCCACGATGAAGCCCACCTCGAACAGGGTCTTGAAGACGATGTGGCACACGTAGGTCCTGAGCAGCGTGCCCTCCAGCCGGAACTTCTTGGCGCCCTTGCAGCCCCTGCGGAGGCTGGCCTGGTCTTCGGCCCGCGCCGGCACCTGCGCCGGCACCTGCGCCTGCACCTGCGCCTGCACCTGCGCCTCGTCCGCCTCGCGCTCCCGCCGCTTCTCCTCCATGCGCACGTGGTGCACCGCGTGGCCCACGTACATGAGCGACGGCGTGGACACGAAGATGATCTGCAGCACCCACAGGCGGATGTGCGAGATGGGGAAGGCCTCGTCGTAGCACACGTTCTCGCAGCCCGGCTGCTGCGTGTTGCACACGAAGTCCGACTGCTCGTCGCCCCACACGAACTCGGCGGCCGTGCCCAGGATCAGGATGCGGAAGATGAAGAGCACGGTGAGCCACACCCTGCCGATGACCGTGGAGTGCTCGTTCACCTCCTCCAGGATGTTCCCCAGGAAGCTCCAGTCGCCCATGGCTCACCACCACCTAGGATAGGAAGGACACAGAGCCTGAGCCGCCCTGCGCCATCACCGACGGGCACCCGGCAACCTGCTTCCACCAGGCTCTCGAAGTGGGCTTCCTCACTCACCTCACAAGTGGTTTGAACCCCACCAAAAACAGTGATTTATAGTGAACCCTAAATACGAATCGATGGTTGCATGAATGTAAATCCACACGTCGATGGAAGGTTCATGAGACGTAAAGCTGAAAAGAAATATCTATACTGTGAATGTCTGCCCCCAACACAATCCTTATATGTATGGAATGATCTGTCCTGTTCATGAATGTATAATTATGTGTTTGAAGCGGAGTGGAAAAGAACTAACATTTCATGTTTAATGGACACCTTGTGTGGGACAGATCTTTGTATTATTTCATTTATAGTATCATTTTCATTTATCTTAATTCTGCTGGACTGGTTGGGAGGGACAGTGCCTCTGTTGCTTACTGCTGTGTGGGCAGTACCTGTACACACAGCCCAGCACACAGGGCTTTGTGTGTGTTTGTTAACCAACTGACTCGCTTTCAACACCTGAGAAAACGGAGGCTCAGAGGGCTAAATAGATGGTCTGAGATCAGACAGCTAAACAACAGCAGGTTTTGTTGTTGCTATTTGCCTGATCTCAAGGGCTTGGCTCTCTCTGCTCTACCACTAAGAAATACTGCCTGCAGTAGGAGCTACACAGTTCTCTGAGTTTTGTATTCCTAACTTATGTTTTCTTTTCGTGAGGTTGAAAGCTGGAAACCTTTCTTAATAGTTTTTCAAATGGAAGGCAGTATATTTTTATTATTGGCCTTTTAAGTCCAAAGAGCAGAGAGAATGCTTTAGGAAGGAATCCTCTTCCAGGATGAGGAAAGTCTAACAGGAACACTTCAGGGTTCACAGAATGGAAGGCTTCAGGGGCTGTTATATGTGGCTGTTATAATAGAGCTGAAAATTGGTTTGTGGAAAAAAATACCACTGAACATGACAATTTATAATGTCCTCAGCACAGTAGTGGCTAATGGGGACAGGACCGGATCCACAGGGACTGGGTGTGCAAACTGGGTCGTTATCCAATGCAAACCTGTGACCCAAGAAGGACTGTGGTAAAAAATTCTCACCACTGTTTAGGTGAGCCATTCCTCCAACCTGAGCCTCTCTAGAATTGCGGAATTCATGTTTCACTGTTCTTCACAACCCAGAAGGCCTGGGAGGGTTGTTTGAGAGTTTTTTTCTTATGTTTAGTTATAAAACTAGACTTCCTATGTAGGCCAGGATGGACTCATAACTTATTAGATAGCCCAGCCTGACTTTGAACTCAGGATCCTCCTGCTTCAGCTTCCCAAATGTTGGACTTACTTATAATAACGTGCCATCACTTCTAGCTCAAAACCACATCTCAAAGCTTCCGTTCTGTGATCTGGAATCTGTAGAAGGTACCCACTTGCAGGGTCCAGCCCGTGTTCTTGGGCTGTGCACATCAGCTGTTTATCTAGAGAGAATGCATTGCTTCTCTTGCAGCCCCAGAAACTCCTAGTTAGGTAAAGGTATCCTGGAGTAGTTTTTTTTTTTTTTCCACCTGGGAGGGTGAGGGCAGCTCAAAGTCCTGATCTGCACTGGGCAGAATTCCTTGGATGGGGAGGAGCAGGAGGCCCTTTACTCAGAACCCGTAGCTCAGAATCCTTGTCATGGTTACCAAACCTGGTAAAGAGGGGCAGTCATTTTCATCTTTCAGAAGCAAGCACCTGTAACTGCTGAGCCCTTTCCTAACCTCGAAACATCACAATGAGGTAAGCCGTTCAAGCAGAAAATCCACATGAGACAAAGAAACCTTTTTTTTCCAGGAGGAAATCCAATCTAAATCTTAGGTTAAAATAACTTTTATAATTTTCTCCTATAAGATAAAATCTAGGGGCTGGAGAGATGGCTCAGCGGTTAAGGTGCTTGCCTGCAAAGCCTAGCAACCTGGCTTTCATTCCACAGTTCCCATGTTAAATCATATGCACAAAGTGGTGTATGGATCTGGAGATCTTTTGCAATGGCTAGAGGCCCTGGTGTGTCCATTTTCTCTCTCCTTGCAAATAAATGAAAATATTAAAAAACGATATCTAGTTTCATTGCATTCCAAATCTCATATCGTACTATCTGTATGTGCTTAAATCTGGCTCTCCTAGAACCAGAAGGTCTTGGGAAGCAACAATCCACTTTGCCTTCATCCCCCATCATGACACAGAATGAAGCACTTCCTGGCATGGGACCTCCATCAACGCCAGAGAATGGGTTTGATCGTAGTCATTTAAAGAACAGAGAGTTTCCTGAGTACATCCAAGACGAACATTACCTACATTCAGGGAACTCCAGTCTTCTTCCTACAGCAGAGGTCAAGAGAGTCAGAACTGGAAATGCTAAGGAAAAAATAAGCTGACTCCAAGCCAGCTCTTCAGAAACAAAACCAGAAACACTCCTCCCCCACACATACAGCAGGGGCAAGGGTGCTTATTTCCTGTAAGATCCTAAACATACAGTGGAAGACTTGAAATACAGTGTCATGACACATGTTCATGATCCAGACCTTCCTATCCACCACATTAGTGATTTCCAAGCTAAAGTCCAAGGAAAGCCATGTTCTTCACAACCCAGGTGGCCTGCTAAGGCTGTTTTGAGTGTTTTCCCCCTTAATTCTAGTTATATAATTTTCTAGTGACAATTGAAGGAAACCAGCCCAGGACAAACCCTGTCTATGGTATGGGATTGACAGCCGGCTTGTGCAGTGAGGGACAGGACTTAGATATGCTAGGGGCAAATGGGTTCTTGACTTATTTTGATTTCTCCCAGTGCTAGAGATTGAACTCACAGCCTTCTGCATACCAGCCAAGTCTGTACCATTGAGATACATCCCCAACCCTGTTCCTGACTTCTCACGATGAAAATTTAAAGAAGATTAAATCAAAGCAGCAAGTACAGAGGAATCTAAGCCAGAGGAACAATTCTCTCTTTTCTTACTTAAAGAGCTAATTTAATTTTATTTTGCTTGTGAAAAATTAGTGAACAGATCTAGTAAAGATGGAAAATAAACTGAAAAAGTTCACATTTCCAACCCCAAGGCCTCCATATATTGCTGGGAATATCCAGCCAGAGAATTATGGGTAGAGGTGATGAATAAAATAACACCTGGTGTTCTGAGTTTTTCCTTTTTCTTTAGAGTGATACATTTTAATGTATCTTGATTTACTCCTTACAATTAGCTCTGAACTAGGCAAGTGATTAACAGAGTTGAACCTCAAACTAGCATAATCAGCACAACAAAATAAGGTGACTGAAGTAAGGCCACCAAGCCCTTATTTTGCCAAACAAGGATATAAAAATAAGAAACACCAAGTCATCAAATAATGTCTATAGTCTGTTTTGCATCATTTCATAAAAGGGGATTTTAATACCACAAAACCTAAAAAGGAAATAATTTCAGAATCAAAGATAAGCCTTTAAGCTGAATATTTAACCTGATGAAAAAGTGGCAACATTGTTTATTTCATCATTGTCACATTTTTGTCACAGGATGCTGAAAACTCTTGCCGTGAGCTAGAATGGACAGATCCCCAGCTGGGTGTGTGGAACCCAAGAAACCAGCCATTATCAACCTCTATGACCTAAACGTCTAAATGTCTCCCCAGGCAGCTAGGCCGTAGGGCAGAGCCTGACATGCCCTCCAAGCTGAGGGGGATTTCAAGGGGAGTGTAACCTTGCCCTGGCGTGGAAGAGGCACAAAACCACACATCCATCCAGGCTAACAATCTCCCAAAGCACTGGTGGGCCACTCACCGCTGCGGGGGAGCACGGCCATGCTGCGTTCTTGTAGGGAGAGCCTCTAGCCTGCAGCTCTGGCAAACAGACCCCAGGACCTGCTCCCAGGAAGAGTTGGCTGAACCTTCACCAGGTGCACGTCTGTGCTCCATTACATGCTGCCACACTGGAACCCCTGAGCAGGAAGCCTCCCCGACACCCACAGCACCCAACAATTATGACTCTTCTCCCATTGCGTTTGAGCGAGAGCCAGGAGGAACTTAGTTTGTGCTTAGTTTATGTCCCCCTGGGTTCCTGGAGCCATGTTAATTCAGTCTGCAAATGAAAAGGCCGTAGGAAGTTGAAGTAGTTGGCGTTTGAACACCTCGATTTACCACTGCACCGCCATATTTCGGTATTCCTCTCTCTTCCAAACCTCCACCAACTCCAAGGGAACTTTGGGGTTGACTTTAGTGGCAGCCTGGCTCCTTTGGGAGAGACCGAGGTCTGAGCCTGTAGGCTGGAAAGCAGCGGAGAAAAGGCTGCAAGTGATAGCACCCAGGGAAACTTGCCCGTGTGTGCGAGGTCCCTCGGAGAAATAGGCGTTGTCTTTCTCTCTTGGCCTTCAGCCGCAAAATGGCAACGTGGGTGTCTTTCCTTTGCCACCGAAAAGCCCACCTCCCCGTAATCTACCCCACCCCTACTGTGCTGCACGACCGAGCAGGTATGACTGGATCGGTCCTGATGGGGAGGTTTTACGGTCCAGCAATATTTTAAGCCCCAAACCAGACGGCTTTTATGAAGGGAGGGATGTTTGGGAAACAATGGGAGAGAGAGAATGGGAGAGCTGTGTTGGCCGCTGAGGGGAGGAGGATGGGGGAAGCTGATCTGGGAAAGCTTAGCCACAGACAGGCCTCGACAGTGAGAAACCTGTAGCTTCTCTGGGTGTGTCGGTGGGGGGGGGGAGGCAGGAGCATAGGGATGTTTTGGAGTCTTGGAGACTCTTGGTGATGTAGGGACAGTCAGGGGTGACCTGTGTGAGAGGTTATTCCTTTTTGTAGGATGATATTTCATCTGCCTTTGGTGGTTTGGTCTTTCTTGGGTGAAAACTTTTAACAGTGCAGTTTCTCTCTTCGAAAACGAGCCGTCAGACTTTGAAGGGTTTTGGCACCAGTTACTAAATTAATAACACTTCCCACCATATTTCTGTCCAAATTACAAGCTGCACTTGAGCAGAGGGGATAATTCAGTGTTAGAACATTTTTCTGTAAATGAGGGTCTGATGGTTTTGCTCACCAAGAAGTTCTTGGATGACATAATTCTGTGGTGTAACGAGCAGGGTCACTTGGGAGGTCAACTTGGAGGGCACACATGGCCTCTGAGACCCCCTCCCTTCTCCCTGTCTGGGGCTGACTACTCATATAAAAATATTCATTCTGACTCTTATTTCCCAAATAAAAAGGGTTTTTTTTTTTGGTTAGTTTTTTAGATATAATCTCCCTAAATTGTCCAGGCTGCCTTCAAACTTGCAATTCTCCTGCATCAGCTTTCCAAGTAGTTGGGTTTATAGGCATGCACCATCGTTTCTGGCAAAAAAAAAAAAATGGGGATATTTCATCCTTTCAATGTATTCATGGAAACGATGCAGCAAAATAATTGAAATTTGTATTGTTTTAAATTGGCCACAACTTTGAGAGTAAATTAGATCCCCTTATCTAAGTACTGCTTACCTCCTCCCCTTCACACCTGCTATTTCTTTCGGGAGTTCTTTCTGGAGTTCTGGACCTGTTTCATTTCATTGATGACAGTTTGAAGAAGGATGGAATCAATCTTGAGTGTGAAGTTACATTTTACCAGCCCCTTATTTACTTTAGACTTCAGATATCCTTTGAACTTCCAAGCCTGAAGGGCCCATACAGACTGGGACAATCCCTTCTTGTGAATCTATTTGTTGAAAATAAATGGTCAGACTCTTCTCCCAATATTAATGAGCCAAGAAATCAGAGGAAAGTGGGAAAGAAATGCAGTCATTTATCTGTAAGAGCCATTCAGTACACGTTGGTTCCTGAAGCCTTCCTCTCCCTGAGAAATTTTAGAGCCTTCAGAGCTTGTCTTCACCATGATCGCCCCATCCAGGGTTAGTTGGTAGCTGGCGTCATGTCGTGAATCACTTTGAGAGGCAGGTAGAAGAGGACACGTTTGAGCCCACACAGACTGTCAGCATAGTCTCCTCGGTGTGGGTGAATCTAGCTTCCCCCTTTTTCTTGTTCTTTTTAAAATCATAATTAAGCATTTGTTACACTGTCCAAGAATAAAAGTAATTGCAGTGGTACGTCATAACTGCCTTTCTTTCTTTCTTTCTTTCTTTCTTTCTTTCTTTCTTTCTTTCTTTCTTTCTTTCTTTCTTTCTTTCTTTCTTCTTTCTTTCTTTCTCTCTCTCTCTTTTTCTTTTCTTTCTTTCTCTCTCTCTCTTTTTTTTTGGTTTTTTTCAAGGTAGGGTTCTACCCTAGTCCAGGCTGACCTGGAATTCACTATGTAGTCTCAGGTGGCCTCAAACTCACGGTGATCCTCCTACCTCTGCCTCCCCAGTGCTGGGATTCAAGGTGTCAGCCCACCACGCCTAGGGCCCCTTTTTCTTTTTTTGAGACAAAGTCTCAGACTGTAGCCAGAGCAGGCCTCAGACTCACAGCACTTCTCCTGCCTCACCTCCTGAGTGCTAGGGTTGGGCTACACATTTCTATCTTAGCATCTGTTTTTGCTTTTTTATGTTGACTACAGAGGAACATTTTACTAATATTTAAAATTTCTTGTCTGTTTTTGTTTTATTTGAAAAAGGGTCTCCCTGTGTAGCCCGGGCTGGTTTGGAATTTGCAATCCTCTTGCCTCAGCCTCAAAGTTCTGTGATTACAGGCAAGCATCACCACATCCAACAATTGAATTCTTACTGTTGTCAGTTTTATTTGCAATTGTCAATCCTTTAAAAATTGTAACACTCATCTGGGTGTAGTGGCACACACCTTTAATCCCAGCATTCTGGAGGCAGAAGTAGGAGGATCCCAGTGAGTTCAAGGCCAGCTTGAGTCTACAGAGTAAGTTCCATATAAACCTGAGACCCTGCCTCAAAAAAATCAAAAAGCAAACAGAAAACAAGCAAAAACCTAACACTTGGTCTTGTAGTTCTTGGGGAAAGTTTTGAACAATGTGGGGAGGGAGGCCCATTTTAGATGTTACTTATTGAGAGATGAGCTGTCTATATTTGCTAGGAATCAGAGTTAGTTTCATAGGGCTGTCAGTGAGATATCTTTTTAAAAAATATTTCATTTATTCATTTGCAGGCAGAGAGAGATAGAAGAGAGACAGAGAGAATGGGCGCTCCAGGGCCTCCAGCTGCTGCAAATGAACTCCAGATGCATGTGCCACTTTGTGTATCTGGGTTTCTGTGGGTACTGGGGAATCAAACCGGTCCCTGGGCTTTGCAGGCAAGTGCCTCAACCACTGGCCATCTCTCCAGTCCCATCAGTGAGATATTTTCTCATGGACAGTGTATTAATTTGTTTGATGTAAATAAATCCATCTTTAGATGTATTTGAGACATAATCAAACTTAAATGCAAATTCCAACTTGTGTTCTATAACCATCTAGAATCTATTGTTAGATTATGGACATTTTAGGTAACCTGACAGTGACGGTGTTCTCCCCCCCACTTTGGGAATACCGAGGCAGCCATATGGGAAAAGACTGCAAGCTGAAGCTGAGAAACCTGGCTTCCTGCCTGCTGGCCTCAGACTGTAAACTGGAGACGGTGACAGCTGCTTTGCTGTCTTGTAAAAACAGGATGGCCAAGGGCTGGCGAGACAGCTCAGCGGTTAAGGCACTTGCCTGCCAAGCCAAGTGACCCGGGTTTGATTCCCCAGGACCCATGTAAAGCATGTATCTGGAGTTCATTTGTAGTGGTCTCTTCTCTCTCTGCTTGTAAGTGAATAAAAATAGATTTACAAAACCCAGGAGGGCAGCTGCTGACTGTGGCAGGGACACCCTCATTCCTTGGTTATTTCTGCTCTGGGCATCTCCTCCTCTCTGGGTGTGGTCTGTCCTGTGCCCCAAGCTGTGGGCTGGTTTGTTCTCAAGTCATGTACTTCCCACTTCCGTGCAATAATGTCAGAACTGGGAAAGCATGGAGAAGGTCGTGGACCTCAGTTCCCGCATTCTATAGATACTCAGAGTGGAAGTGACACTCAGGCCCGTGTGTTCTTGGTGGCGCTGGTCCCCCCAGAAGGGCCAGAGCTGCTTATGTAGCCAATGTCCAAGGTGGAGCCAGTGAGCCCTGGCTGACTAGAAAGGCAGAAAGATTTATGGGGCCTGAGAAAGCCATCCTCAGTCGGTCCCTGTGCTGACTGGAATTAGGGGAAGCCTGGTCTCTCAGCTTCTGCTTTGTGCCAGAGAGTCAGGATCCTTGAGAATCCTGAGCCTGGAGCTGGGTGTGAGTAGGACTACTTCCCTGCGGATCTCAGGCCCAGCTCTGATTAAATGAGTCTTTGGAGACTCAGGCAACGAGTATTTGAGGCGTTTAGGACACGAGAAAATAAGACAAAGATCTGCACCATAGCAGAATTCATGATTTAGAGGAGAGACAGATAATGAATGTACAGTGAACAAATAAGTGAGCAGATTATCCAGCACGCTAGAAAGTTCTAAGTGCTGTGAATAATGAAAAGCGGACAGGATGCTCTGAAAAGCCATGTTTACATTGTTCCAGGACCCGTCTCCCCTCAGACGCCATCTTTGATGCCTGCCTTCTGCTCTGTGGGACTCTGCCAGGCTTTTTGGCCAGAATCTTATCTCAAAAAAAAAAAAAAAAAGTCCCCTGACCTATTCACCCTCCCCTTCCCATCCCAGAATCAAAATGTAGATTGAGTAGACATCTTCACCACCCCACCCAAACCACAGTGAGAATGACTCCAAACCTCCAAGGCTCTGCTCTTTCTTTTTCCTTAAAAGAACTTTACAAGGAAAATTTGTTTGTGCTTCTTATTTACATTTTTTTATCTGGCCCCCTTAGGGCAAGACACACCCCTTATAAGGCAGAATGCACCCCCTATGAGATCACGTTTGGGAGGCTGCCCCCCTTGTTGCTCCATTTGGGGGACCCCATTATTAAAGAGATTACGGATCAATGTCTTTTAAAGTATCTTCAGTGTCTCCAACAGGTCCAGGCTGAAGTCCGTTCTAACGTCTGGAATGGCCTCCTGGCTGCTTCCTCAGTGTCCTGACATTCACTTTGACCTGGAGACCAGATGTACATCAAAAAGTTCCAAAAAGGGCTGCAGAGATGGCTTAGCTGTTAAGGCATTTGCCTGCAAAGCAGAAGGACCAGAGTTCGATTCCCCAGATGCACAAGGTGGTACATGTGTTTGGAGTTGTTTGCAGTGGCTGGAGGCCCTGGCATGCCCATTCCCTCTCTCCTGTCTGCCTCTTTATCTCTCTCTCTCATTCTCTCTCAAATAAATAATATGTTTTTAAAAAGTTCCAAAAAAGGTATTAATCCCTGCATAAAAGGGCCTCATACTGTCGTCCCAACTCCACCAACCTGGATTCGCCACTCAAGCCGACACATTCCAGGCCAGAACCGAAGATTCTGGTCACTTCTGGACCAGACTTGCTCAAGCTAAGACTCTCTCGGACTTAGGGATGATTTTGACTGCTTACCTCTTGTCTAGTGACTTAACTACACACCCAACTTATCTTTTTAAACTCCCTTTCTTTGGGGGGGGGTAGCTCTAATCAGACCTAGACATATTCTCCCCCAAGAAAGGTCATATTCCAATTAGCTGTCTGACTTCTTATCTAAACTGGCGGTCCTCTGGATGACAGAAAAACAAAAATGTTAATCTCATTCACCCCACCTTACTGGGACCTGTGCAGGGGCGGGGGCTTTTACCTTTGTCCAGGGGACCCTAAGGACCACCACAACTATGATCCAAGCCAGTTCTTCTGCCCCTACTGGAAACATGTTACTATAACTACTTATTGGGGGACGGGGGTGGGGGGACAGCAAACCATACAGAATTCCTCTCAGTTTGGAGGGCCCCACCTCCCTCAGGCTACACAGGCTCACACTGTAATCCTTTGTTCGTCAGTGTTAATAACCCTGTTAATTACAACTGGAGAGTCGTCTATACATGGGACATTTGTATATTACGGATACACGACAGGGCTTTGTTCACCATCCAGAGCCACAGCCTTGCTGATCGGCCCCTGCAGGTGGATTGGCCCACAGCCAATTTGGGAAATGTGCTCTGCCCACCCCCCACTCATATTACCCACCTCTGCGCATCTCCATTATGTTCTACTGGAAAGCCTGTGCTGGGACTCCCCCAGTCCCCTCACCTGTGCTCTGTGATGGAAAGACCCCAACCCAAATTATCCAAGGACTGTTGGCTTTGTCTAAAACCCAAGCCACCTTCTTATGTAGGTCGAGGGGTAGAAGCCGCTGTCATTACAAATGACAGTAAGTCTACTTGTCCTTCCTCTGCTCCTCCACTAAGTCTAGGAGACATAATAGGAAATGCCTCACCTCATGTAACACAGCTGTCCTGCAATACAGCTCTTCACTTTCAACTGGTCTGACTCCCAAGCTTACCAAGCTTACCAAGAGCGACTTGGCTAGCCTGCGCTTCCGGACTCACCAAATGCATCAGCTCAGATGGACTCAACCAGGAGCCTAATGTTCCAGTTCCTGTTCTCCCTTAGGTGTGTGCTGTCAGTGGCCGGAGGGTGCTCCCCCATCATGCCTCAAGCCCTGCTTGCCCCCATTTTAGTGGGACTCAGCCGGGTCCACTGCCATAAGCACAAGGTGAGCTTGGACCCAGCAGGTTGAGGCTGACATAGGACATTTACAGTCCTCTGTCAATGCTGGGATGGTTCTTGTTTAGACTTGTTCTTCTCGTCCCAGAGAGGCCTGTGTGTATCCTGGGAGAGGCTTGCTGTCTCTATGCTTTTTTGCAAATAAGTCAGGCCTCATTAAAGATAACCTACCGAAGGCCAAATAAATAAATAGATAGATAAATAAATAAATCCCCAAAAATAAACCCCAGGAGTTGGGTGTGGTGGTGCACACCTTTAATCCCAGCACTAGGGAGACAGAGGTAGGAGGATCTATAGGATCACCGTGAGTTCAAGGCCACCCAGAGACTACATAGTGAATTCCAGGTCAGCCTGGGCTAGAGTGAGACTCTACCTTGACCCTGTCCACCCCCACACAGAAAGAAAAGGTCAATCATCACTGGTTCTTTTAAATCCCATGGCTTGTCCTTCTCCTCCTAGGACTCATAATAGGGCCTTGCCTTATTAACTGGTTGTTAAACTTTGTCAAATAATGCATAGCTTCTGTTAAATTAATGCACTTGAGGGCCCAATACAACCCCCTGTCTCCTGAGGATAATGACTCTACCCTAAGACCGGTGGGGAATGAACTGCCATGGTAACTCCATTTTATTTTAGCTGACTCCATTCTGTGTGGGGTTCCCCTCCCCTGAAAACCACATCCTGATTAAGAGGACATTCTTACCTGGTTACACCTGCTGTACCAGGAAATTTACTATTCCGGGAGGTTTTTTTTTTAATTAACTGTAACTTTTATGCCCTGACTTTTGTGCTCCTGGTTTGATGAATTGATGGTTTGATGTTATTGGTCAACTGTAACTTCTATGATCTGGCCTGGAATAATGTTAAAATGATGCAATTGTGGTTTTTGATCTTATAAGCCCTTTCCACTTCTTTCTACACTGAGAGTTCTTTCTGGTGTGAGGTCCTTGAGGTCGCCAGCTTAATAAAGGACTCTTAATTGACTTAATAAGAGTGGCGGTCTGCAGAGGTGGCTTAGGCATGGTGTCTGATACGACGCCTGATACACAGATGTGCACACACACGTGCTCTGAGGTGAGGCAGGGCAGGGGGAGAGGTGGAGAACGTGGTTCACCCCAACAAGCTCCGTGCTGGATCGAGCCTTGGTGTGGTTTTGTAGGAGTCCGAGCAGCAAACGGGCTAATGGGAGGCTTTGGGGTCAGTGTCTCAGCATCATCGTCAGCTGCCCGAGTGACATCTGTGGCTGTTCTTTCTCAGCTCAAAGGCAACAGTTGGACCAAGAGGTGTAGTGAGTAAATAAATTGAGGTCCGTCCTTGGCCTAGAATCAATGCGATGAGCAATAATTGCTTCATTCCCGAGGTTAGGAAGAAAGCCTGGGTCTGTCTGGAGACTCTCTTCAGGAGCAGAGCTTACTTTTCCTACTTCGAGCTGCCTGGAGAGGACCAGGAGGCAAGCCGAGGTCTCCCACGTCCCTCTTGCCTGGTTGACTCGGTTATAAGCCAGAGATCTTTCTTCATCGCGACTATTTGGCTAAGGTCCAAGGGCTCCTGTGCCCCGAGGGTCAGAGAGTGAGCTGGGGCCACTTTCACTCGAGAGAGGATTTCTAGGCCAGACAAGTTGTCAGGGCACTTTATTGAGCAGAACCGCTCATGCGTGAGAGCAGACTGCCCCATTCTAGAGAGCACGACCCCCCGCCCAGCCTTCTCCTGCTAACAAAGTTATCTTTCCCAATCTGCTTAGGCAGAAGAGGGGGCATACTTCCCGTCCTTGTGCTGAGCTAGTCGCAGGGCAGGGCCCAGGCCAGAGCTGGGCCTAGCTCTCAGCATGAGCCTCCCACCCAGTCTTGGCTGCTCTCAGCCACCTTCCTGGACAGAAACTGACCTTTGCCTGGCAGACCAAGGAGTGTCCTGGAGCTTGATGCCTGGGGAGGGGCAGAGAATGCCGGACTCAGCTTCTCAGACAAGGGCCAGGGGAGAGGCTGCATTGCTTTGACGCTCTGGCCAGTGGGCCTCAGATAATAACAGGGCCTGATGTCCCAGAAACTCCCAAGCTCCATCCCAGACGAGGAACTTCGTTTCATTCAGCCTTCCCACGTAACCAATCTGCTGTGCTTTTGGACATGCTGCCACCAGGATAGGGCCCTGGACACACTTTAGTGAGGTCATCCAGTGTGTGTGTGTGTGTGTGTGTGTGTGTGTGTGTGTGTGTGTGTGTGTGTGTGTGTGTGTAGGGGGGCCTGGCGAAATGTTTCCTGGGGTCCCGATATTACACATCAGAAGGAAGAAGAAAACGTACATACATGTTGTATGCCTCAGAGGCTGAGGGCTAGACTTCTCCATCTTACCAAGAGAAGGTTTAAGTCTCAGCCACAGAGAGAAAGGGGCAGGCCAGGCTAGGAATCAGATCTGCCGGACCCCAAAGTCCATGTTTGCTCTGCGCTGCCCAGGCTGTCTCCTTTAATTACAAGATTCAGCTGCACAGAGCTGACCTTTCAGCGCATCTGCAGTCTCTGGTCTTTGTGATTCTTGCTTAGTGTTTGAAGTGCTTAACTTACTTTGTGATTCTAAAAACACAACATACTTTCAACATTTTCTGATGAGATCAGGCGTATTCCGGGAGGTATGACTGTAGAAAGTGAACATTTTCTAAATACTGTGGATTAAAATTCACATTTTGCGCATAACCATGCTTAACCACCCCCAAATGTGGGGCTGGAGAGATGGCTCAGTGGTTACGGTGCTTGCCTGAAAAGCCTAATGACCCTGGTTCGATTTCCCAGTACCCTCATAGAGCCAGATGCAGAAGGTGGTGTATGCATCTGGATTTCGTTTGTAGTGGCTATATGCCCTGTGTGCCCCTTCTCTCTGTCTGTCTCTCTCTGCTTGCAAATAAAAAAAAATGAAAAGGAGAAATAAATGCAAGGTACAAATCCTTATACAATGAAACAAAATCCAGCAGTACAGGAGCATGCAGGGCCACCGTTCTGGCTCGCTCTCTGCCACGACTGTGACTTTTCCTGCCATGTGCACAGAGAGAGAGAGAGAGAGAGAGAGAGAGAGAGAGAGAGAGAGAGAGAGAGAGAGAGAGACCAGGCTCTCGTTTTCCTGTGTGATCCGCTGTTCTCACCGTGTCCTGGTGATCTTTGCCCATTCTTTTAATGTCTGCAATTCCACAGTGAGGCCACTCTGGAGAATGCATTCAGCCTGACCTCTACTGAAGGACATTTAGGTTCCTTTTTCTGTTAACAAATTTTAAAGATAATAACATTTTAACAAATATATGTTGAGCAAATAGAGGAGGCTATCTGGAGGAATTTTTCTCCTCTTCTCTTCTCCTCTCCTCTCCTCTCCTCTCCTCCCCTCTCCTCCCTTCCCCTCCCCTCCCCTTCCCTCCTTTCCCCTCTTCTTCTCTACTCGCCTCTCTCTCTCTCTCTCTCTCTCTCTCTCTCTCTCTCTCTCTCTCTATCTATCTTTTCCAAGTAGGGTCTTACTCTAGCTCACTCTCTAGTCCCAGGCTGGTCTCAAACTCACAATGATCCTCCTACCTACCTTTGCCTCCTGAGTGCTGGGATTAAAGACATGTGCCACCACACCAAGCTTGGATATATTTCTTGAGGAAGAATTAATTTTTCAAAAGACATAAAATTGAAAAGTTGGTGGGTACTACCCAGAGTTAGGCAGAAAAATGTCCTGCTATGTTTTGTTTGTTTTGTTTTCTTCGAGGTGGGGTCTCCCTGAAGCCCAGGCTGACTTAGAATTCAGTCTCTCTCAGGCATGCGCCACCACACCTGTCTTAATTTACACTTGATGATCACTAGAGAGATGATTTCTCCTACGTACCAGCTCTTTGCATCTGTTCCCTATAGGCTGCATACTCATGGCCCCTGGCCCTCTTGGGGCTGTGGGTGATTTGTGGGTTTTCCTTGTTAATTTATGAACTCTTTTTTTTTTTTTATAGATTCTGGCTATTTCCCTCTATTACATAAGTTGTTAAACTTCCAACAGATGACGTGTCTCCTAACTGTGCTATTAGTGTGTTTTGCTATACAGTGAATTTGTATTTTTATCAAATTGAATCTGGTGTTTAAAAATTTATGGATTCTTGACTGTGCTTGACTTAGAAAGGTCTCTATATTTCACTAAAATTCAGGAAATATGTTAGAAAAATATTTGTCAGAGTAGACTCTTTTTAAACATTTCAGCCTGTAGTTTGGAAAAAAAAATCCTAAATCGTTAGAGCTATATGAGTAAGTACTTCTATATTTTAGTCCTCTTTTTCGACTGGATTTTAAAAACTAATAAATATACATATACATTTTATTTATCATCCTAGTACCGTTGGAAGCAGATTTTATCATCGCCACCTTTGTAAGGGTGTGTTCTGACTTGCAGAGCAGAACAATGAAGCTAGGACCATGTATCTCTTCCTGCTTGGGGATCATCTACTGCTGACAGTAGGTGTCAGTGGGTGTCTTTGGTTTGCCTCTTTATGGCTCTAGATGCTGATTCAAACTTATTTTCAGATACCATGGGTGGGCGAGTGTGATCAAGCAGGAATCTTACGGCTTTTTCTCTTTATGAAGGGAGAGCCTTATATTATTTTGGGCTTTGCCTTTTTAAAATGTGCTTGTTTCTTATGAGTGTCACTGAGGCTCTCGTTCCTCTTTCTTGGGCCAGTAACTTCCCATTCAGAAATGGCATTTATAATTTCTATAGCCCATCTGGGTTCTCTCTGTCTTTCTGTCTCTCAGAAGGGGCATCGTATGGCCCCATCTGACCTGGGGCCATCTGAACATGCTGTGTAGGCCTTGAACTACTGCTCCTCCTGCCTGTGCCTCCCAAATGCCCGGATTGCAGGTGTGTACCTAGTCTGCGTTGACCCTCGTTGTGGGCACTTGGCATCTTCTGTCTCTGGGTACATGGATGGCAGAAAAACAAACCCCAGCCTGTGGATATGCTTTCACATGGCCAAGAAGAATTAAGGTTTCCAGTGGTGTCAAGGTTGCTAATCGGCTAATTAACATGAGGATGCAACTCATAAGATAAACGGGTTCAGAATAATCTCAGGGGTCAGAAAATTGCTGATTGTGAAGGTGGGCTGAGGTCCAGATGCTGGGGAAGGGCCCAGAGCCTTTGGAGGGGAGAAAAAGCTGCTGGCACCTTGATTTTAGCCCAGGGTGACTGATTTCAGACTTCTAGCCTGAATGATGGTCGGGGAATACATTTGCAGAGTTTTAAGCTGCTAAATGTACGACAATTTGTTATGGCAGCAACTGGGAACTAATACTGTGCACAAGGAACTTTACAACTGCGAGTGGAGCAGATATGATCACATCCGTCATGATTCCCAGAGTGTTTCCTGACTCAGGCAGCCACCCACTCTTGTCGGACATCCGATCGGCTTCAGACTCACAGATTCCTCGCCTGCACGTTCTGGTTGTAATTAGTCTTCTTGTAATTCTACTCAAGGCTGACCCACACTGCTTAGCTGCCAGTCATGACAACAAAGATCGCTGTAGGCTGAGGCAGTTGCCCTGAATTTAAGGGAAAAGAAAAGCCTGTCTCTTCTCTAAACTTTACCACTTAGTTTCATCTTGATTCAAATAAGGGTTTTGAATTTGGTCGGAATCAAACGGGAAAATGTGGGTTTGGAGGAGCGCTTCCTCGCCTCTGCTCAGGGCAGTTGGTCTGACACCCACCAAGGGCTTCGGTTTCTCCACCTCGGAAGTGAGTGTGCCAATTTTGTGGAAATCAGATGTAGTGCCCGGCCCACAGGGGCATCCGAACAAATATTTTACCTCCAGCCCAGCCCTCGGTCACCTGACTTGTAACACGGATATAATAATGATACATCCTTTGTTGTTTTGGGGGATTAAATAGGATGTTACAGATTTTTAAAAAAGAAAGGATTCCTCAGCAGCAGCATGGTTCCGTTAGGGGTTGTGACACAATTCCACCACTAGATGACACCATCATCACAGGCAGTGACTAAACATGACTGATGTCCAGCTCGGAAAGAGGTCTCTGGACCAAGGACATTTATCAACTACCACGTACATAAGAAAGAAGTTTTCTTTTGTCCTTCCTGTCTTTGCGGCGTTGAGGATCCAACATGGGGTACGTAGACCAGCGCTGTCCCACTGAGTGACGAGGACAAGCTAGACCGGGACTTCGGTTTCTCCACCTCAGATCTAGACTTTCCACTTTTCATGTAGACCATGGATTTTTTTCTGTCAGCTTTTCTCAGGCATGGTAGGAAGCGAGTTGAGCTTGGGAGTCAGAATCTTCTCTTTAAAATGCCAACCTGACCACGTTTTCCCTATACTTAAATTCTCTATGGCTGGCTGTCACCTGCACTAGCATGGATAAAATAAGTCACCCAAAATCCTGATGGGAGGCTCCATGCCGGTGGCCTGAGGCCATGGAACAGGAAGTGGACCTCCCCAGGCCTTCAGCATGGCAGGAGGGCCCTCGGCTGCCCGCCCTTCAATGTCACTGATGGCTCTGCGTTTGGCTCTGCGCTTGGCTCTTGGGTCCACGCACGCACTGAGGTTCTGGTCACAAGCCTCTGCTGCGCAGTGCCTCTGCTTGGAATCTCCTCTCCCCCAGCTCTCAGCTCTGAGGTCACTCTCTCCGGGAAAGTCTTCTCCCATCCTATCTGGTTTGTAAGAAAATCGGTCCATTTATGTGCCTGTCTCCTCGACTAGTCTATGAAGTTGCGGTGTGAGAGGGAGGGTGCTGGTCGTGTCTGCCTTAAGAAGACCTGGCAAAGGAGAGAACCCCATGGGGTTTTCAAATTAAGAAATGAGTTTATTAACGACACACACACATCCATGGTCCATATAGCCATATCCATGATCATAATTCCCTCCCATCCTGCTTCCTTTTCTCCCTCCCCTATTCCCCTCCAGCCGAATCCCTTCCCCTTCCCAGCTTGTCTCTTTCTCCTTGAAGTCATTTTTTTTCTTTCCTATTGTGTAGATCTTGTGTAGGAGGCGTCAACCACCCTGAGCTCATGAATACCAGGGCCATTTTGTATCTGGAAAGCAGCGTCGTTAGAGCAGTCCTCGCCTTCCTTTGGCTCTTCCATTCTTTCCTCCACTTCTTCTGCAATGGGCCTTCCACCTTGGAAGGTGGGATAGAGATGGCTCGGTGCTGAACACGCCATTGTCACTTCTGACTTTTGAGTCGTCCGAGTGGTCAGTGGCATTTGGAAAGAGAAGCTTCTCCAACCCAGAGTGAGAGAAGCATTGATTTATGGGCACGAGCACAGGTATCCGAAGGGCCGTCCTGTGGGTGAGCGAGGAGTCCATGAGATGAGGGGATGGAGAGCGGAGGTAGGAGAGGACAGTTTTGAGGAGCAGGTTGGCTTAAGGTGCCGGGGTGCTCTTCTGGGGCCCTCCCAGAAGACCAGGACGGGTAAATTCTAATGACACAATGGGGTCCTCAGGGTCCTTCAGCCATGTGGCGGCTTTTAGAGAGGCTCTGGCAGTGGCTTCTGGTAGCAGCCATTCTGACCCTGACCTACCATGGGTCCTAGTTGAGGGTCTAGAGCTGCTCACATCCCAAAGGGCAAAGGTTCTACCAAGGATGATCAGGGTCAGAGGTCAAGGGGGACTGGCAGCTTAAAACTGAGTAGAACCACACAGACTTTTTAAAAATCGCTTCTTATCACATTTTCCTTCTGAGCCTGTCCCCAGGCATCAAAACAATGGCTCCCCAGGCAGCCTGGCATGGTTGTCATAAATTGCAACTGAAATTGGTATCTATGGAAACAGGCTGGCTAAGTCTTGTTCCCTTTCGCCTCTCTCACTCCCTGCCTCGGTGGTGGCCAGGACTGGTCCTCAGATGTCGGGGTGCTCAGACCCCTCTGCGTGCCCTCCTCTCATTCCCTCTTAGCAGAGGTGGGGAGGTTCTGTGTGGAGGGTGAGCCTGGGGGTCGGGCAGACCAGAGACAGTTATGAAGGATGACGATTCTCGGGAGTTTAGAGGGGACAGTCCCGAGCTGGGCACCATGGCCCTGTCTCCTATCTTGGCTTTTGAGCTCAAGGCCCAGTCCTTTACCCTGTCAAAGCCATTAATTCCCTGCCTCCTCTCCCCGCCCTAGGTCTGGTTATGATTCTCGGGTTTTTCCTTTCCTCTGGCAGATTCATTTTTCATTAGGGGTACATATGTGATGGGGCTTGATTTAAGAGTTTTATTTATTTATTTGGTTTTAAGATGAGTGAAAATCAGCTTGCTTCAATTTGACAGAATGAACCAACATGGCAACAAAGCGAGATCTCCTTTTTCCTCTTCCCCCCTGATGATTTACTGGAGGAGTATATATGTGTGTGTGTGTGTGTGTGTGTGTGTGTGTGTGTGTGTGTGTGTGTGTGTGTGTGTGTGTAGATATATCTCTGCCTCCCCTACCCCACACCCTGCAACCTAGAAAACACATTGCAGTCAGCTCTACTTACCTGTGTAGAAAATTGGCTCAGAAGGTGATGCCGTTTGGAGACCTTACCTTTCTGATAAAGCGTAGACTATTCACAGCCAGAACTTCTACAGAAATCATTTCTCCTTCAATAGTATGCCCCTGCCTGCTGCCTGGGTGTTCCAAGTGAGCTCCCAGGCCATCACAGAGACTGTCCTTAGACCACTAGGCTCTGTTCCAGGACACCTTCAGGGCCTGGGGACAAAGAAAGGGGCATATTCAAGGCAGGATGGGGGGTCTGGGAGGGTTCTTTCTAGCAGCAGAACAAATAGACATGACCTCAAGGGCGGGGCTGAGAGCCCTGGGCTTTAACTTGAGGCATCTTTTGGTTGGTGCTCACATTTTTCTGGTCTGATCTGATGCTGACCCTTCTTTTTCTCACCTGGTGTTGACTGATTCCCACTCTGGTGGGACTAAACGCCCCCCCCCCAAAGAATCCCCCGTTTTCTTCTCTCCCTTTTCTTCTCACTCAAAAGCCCTCCTTACCAATGAAATATTTGTCCTGTCTCTCTCAGTCCCCAAGTCCCAACAGCAGACTTCATGTGACTTCAGGTGGTAGACCCGGCCACATGGAGGACAGGAGACAGGAACATTCTGTGCTTAAGGTAACAGAGACTCGGTTCTAAGAGTTATAGACGAGGTCGTGTGGATTTAGGTCCCAAACCCGCAGAGCAGGGGCAGCTCTTGCTCCAGGAAGCCTCTGTTGTTGGGGACAGGACTGTTGGAGCTCTGGGCCACTGCTGTGAGCGCCAAGCCTCCCTCCTGGTCAAGATTCAGCAGCCTAGGCTCAAAGCTCCACTCAGGAATCTGCCCTCTAGGCCTGTCTGTAGCCCCACAGAGTGGACACACCAGAGGAGTTTCTGACTTTCCTATCCTTCCAATGGACGACAGAGCCTGGGGTTGGCTTAACAGCTTAGAATATTCTTGCATCTCAAGCTCTATTATCATACTTGGGACCAATCACTTATTAGTTTTAAGGTATTTGGCAAATTAACTTTTAAAAATATTTTTATTGATTTACAAGGGGGGGGGGGAAGAGAGAAGAGAGACAGACAAGAGAAGGCAGCATTAAGGCTCCGGTTGCTGCAAATGAATCCTGATTCATGTGCCACTTTGTGCTTTTGGCTTTTACGTGGGCACCAGAGAATCAAACCCCAGGGTGTTTGGATTTTCAGGCAAGCGCCTAAACCGCTGAGCCATCTCTCCAGCCCAAATTAACTCTTAAATCTCAGTTCTGTCATGGAGATGTCTGCTCCGTGACGGGGATTTAACAAGGTAATCTACGTGCAATATTGGCCTTGTGGCTGGTATGCCCAGCGGATGGATTCACGTCATTATACAGCTTTCCTGAACGTCCTCAGGAAAACCAGTTACACTCTCTGTATCTTAGTTTAGTTGCCTTATATTAAAATTCAGTTTAGGACTGGGGAGATGGCTCAGCAGTTAAGGCACTTGCCTGCAAAGCCTAATGATCAGGGTTCAATTCCCCAGTACTCACATAAGGCCAGATGCACAGAGTGGCACATGCGTCTAGAGTCTGTTTCCAACGGTTGGAGGCGCTGGCATGCCCATTCTCTCTCTCTGGCTCTTCTCTTTATTTCTCTCTGCTTGCAAATAAATAAATACAAATATTTTTTAAAAATAGAGTTTAGGACTGGGGATGTAGCCGTGCTTAGCATGCACAAGACCTTGGGTTTGATTCAAAGTGTCTCATTCAAACAAACAAAGCAGTTCACCACCCTCCACCACAGGGCTGCAGAACACTGACAACAGTTCCTGGCACCCAGGAAGCAGCGAGGAGACCAGTTGTCCCTGTCGGTGGGGCTGTAGCCTGGATATTCCAGAGGCAAGCTGCTGCATTTGGTGCTGGAACTCTAGGATGTACTCTTCGGCAGGTGAGCCATCTTCTTATTGACTTAGTTGCTCTAAGACAAATTTGTGTTTGTCGTTTGTAAAACTGGTTGATCCTGGGTGGAGATGTTGCCAAAGGAGACTTGCTAGAGATACAAGCGTGAAGGGAAGATGTGGCTCTCAGAGCCTGGGAAAATGTCTTCACACAGGAACTTACTCAGGATAGCACCTCCCTACCTCTGTTAAGTCCCTCTTGAAAAGAACTTAACACCCCAGCCCGATCCACATTCCCCGCCCCCCTTAGAGCTTCTTACTGAAGCTGACCTTGAAATTGCTTTTTATTTTTATTTTTAAAAAATTTTTTTTATTGTCCATAATGAGTTACAACATTTAGTGGGCAAACAATGAGTTGTTATCCCCAATTCCCCACTGCCTTCCCCTCCCCCCTCCACTGGATAACCTCCTCCCTGGGTCGTCTGAATCAGTCCTTGTGACAGGGGACCATGGATAGACTAGTAATCAGCCAGGTTCTCCTGTCCAAACCTCTGGATAGTCTCCCCCACCACGGCTCTCACAATCTTTCCGCCCCCTCTTCCGCTCAGTTCCCTGAGTCGTGGTGGATGAGTATTAAGGCTGCTTTAAGGTTGTGAGCTTAGGGGTCTTTGTGTCGAAATCGTTGGTTTCTGTCTCACTGGCTTATCCTGTGTTGATTTAATGGCTGTGGCTGTGGGCTCCTTGTTCATCC
>PVHP010014609.1:28224-38950 GCA_004024765.1 Zapus hudsonius
CGGAGTTCCATTTGGATCCTCCATTGTATGACTGTGGTGGCCCCTCTCTTGCCAGAATCTCAGCTATCGGCCTACGGTCGGTTGGTAGGATTAGGTGAGCCCCAGCACTCTCGCTGCATCCTGAAAGATAAAAACACAATCTCCATCGGAGAGTGAGATCAGTGTAGGTTAACAACTATACACAATTTTGGATTACCAGAATTCGATTTTTAGTAGCCTCCCTATCAATTGGTCCCATAATGCATCTTGTCTTGGGAGCCTAAGAGTACGGGATCCGGTGCCTAAAGCCCTGAATCCCAGGTTCCAGACAAGGGGACCCCCTCACTAAGTGGAAAATTGGCCAAATTGAAAGCTGTTGATTGTCTCCCCCAGGCCCAGGCTCCTCCATTACACATTTATAGGCCTCCGGATAGGCTGTCACTTAGGGAGTCTCTTATCTAGGAGGACCGTTAACTGTGAAGCCCATATCACCCCAAAGATCTTTTAAATACGCTTATTGAAGCTACCCACAGGGACATGACTTCAGATATGGCTGTCCACTCTCCACTCTCTGCTCCTTGGAAAAATAAAGGTAACCTTGTCTGAACTCAGTCTGTTCTATCGTCTGCCTCGTATTTTTTTCAACAAAGTGTGCTGTACAGTTCAAGACAAAAATCCCCTTGAGGGGCTTGTGACACAGTACCTGGCAGTCGTCCTCTATGGCTTATCTTTTCATTTTGTTTCCTTTTGTTTTCTGAGGTCTTGCTCAAGCCCAGGCTGACCTGGAATTGACTAGTCTCAGGGTCGTCTTGAACTCACGGCGATCCTCCTACCTCTGCCTCCCAAGTGCTGGGATTAAAGGCTGTGTGCCACCACACCTGGCCTGTATGGCTTATTTTATGCTAAGTATCAATTTGGAAAGATTTTATTGTCATACCCATTTTTTTTTCAAGTGTAGGAAAAGGTGAAAGAGACAGATTATGTTCCCTGTCCTAAGGTTACAAAGGCAGGTTGTATGTTCAAATTCCAATTGCGTTTAAAATAAAAGTTAATCAAAAGCAGCTTTTGGTATTGCCTGGCGGGACAGGTCATAGTGAGTTCAACATGGCATTCTACCATGTTGGAAGCCTTGGGCACAGCTGCAGAGGATCTGGGGTAAGGCCAGGAATAGAACCCATATCAGAGTTTACATTGTCTGTCTTTGACTATTTTTAGTCTCTTCCAAGAAAACGTTAAGAAAAAAAAAACAAAACAAAGAAAATGTGGGTAGCAGTCAGAAAGAACAATCTAGAAAATCTGACATGTATCTTAAGATATATGTCATGTATTCTCGGTCCTGTGCCTCTTTGATGAACCAGTCCCTGAACTGTCTTCTGTCTTCTGGAGGGAGGTTGTTTTAAACGTGCTGGTACTGGGCTGGAGGACATCTTTGGTGTCCATCTTTTTGCTTTTCTTGAGATGCTTTTTCATTGGCTTGGAGCTCAAGCCTAATCTGGTCAGTGAGCCCCGGGAACCCTCCTGTGTTTGCCTTCCCCGTGCTGGGGTTATAGTTACACGCTACCATTCCTAGGATTTTGTTGTTTTGTTTGAGATAGGATCTCACTTTAGCCCTGGCTGACTTGGAACTCACTCAGAAATCCCAGGATGGCCTTGAACTCACAGCTGTCTTATCTCTGCTTCCGAGGTCATTCCTGGGATTTTTTACATGAGCTCTGGGGATTGAACTTTACTGATTGAACCATCTCCTCAGACCCATAGGAGGAGAATTTTGAAGAATAAAAAGCCCAGAATGGGGCTGGGGAGATCGATCAATAGTTAAAGACTTTTGGATGCACTGTCTGGGTTCCACTCCTCAGTGTCCCTGTAAAGCCAGATGCACGAAGTAGGATATGCACCTGCAGTTTGTTTGCAGTAGTGAGAGGTCCTGGTGAACCCAATTCTCTTTCCTTCTCTTTCTCTTAAAATAAATAAAAAATATTTTTAAACTTTTATTGACAGCTTCCATATTTTTTTTTATTTTTATTTTTTGTTTTTTCGAGGTAGGGTTTCGCTCTAGTCCAGGCTGACCTGGAATTCACTATGTAGTCTCAGGGTGGCCTTGAACTCATGGCAATCCTCCTACCTCTGCCTCCCGAGTGCTGGGATTAAATAAACCATGATAATTCCCTCCCCATCCCACCCCTCTCCATTAGTCTCTATTTTGTTTAGATATCATCATATTTTCCTCCCATTTTGAAGGTCTTGTGAAGGGAGCGTTGGGCACTGCAAGATCATGAATGTCCAAAGCCATTTTGTGTCTGGAAGTTTGCAATGTAAGCAGTCCTGCCCTTCCTTTGGCTCTTACAATCTTTCTTTCGCCTCTTCAGCAACAGACCCTGAGCCTCAGGAGGTGTGACAGAGATGTCCCAGTGCTGAACACTCCACTGCCACTTCTTCTCTGCACTACGGTGTCTTTTGCGTTATCACAGTGGTCACTGCCATCTGAAAAGAGAAGCTTCTCTAGACAAAAGCAAGAATAACATTAATATATGTCTATGCACATTTAAAAACATTTAAAAAGTGTTTATAAGGCATATAATCCATATAATACATGGATTTAACCAGACAGCAGCAAGTGTTACCCCCTAGAACTCATGACTTCCTCTGCACTAGGCTTTTGACTAGGTCTTCAGTACCAAGCATGTATTCCCTCCCAGGAGCTGGTCTCTAGTCCAGTTAGAGAGCGGTTGGTTTCCCCCATAACAGACATGCCACTATTGTACCAGTAGACACATTTGGCCTGGCTGGCCAATCATAAAAGTCACAAGGTCCACTGCTGTTCACCACCATTGATGACTTCTCTCCCATAGGGCTGCATTTTCCCAGCTTTCTGTCAGCTGGTTAACAGGGAGGTTTCCAGCTCAGCTCCAGCTTGACTTCTCAGTGACCTGCGGCCCAAACATATGTGGTCTTCAGCAATGGAGTCTTACCATCTAGTTCTGGTGGGCAACCATGAGCCTTGGCAATGGCCTGTAATGTTTTGGGGGGCTCAGAAACCTCCCCTGTCCAACAACTCACTGGAAGGTGCACCCATTCTCTTTCCTTCTTTTTCTCTCAAAATAAATAAAACGATATTTCTTTTAAAAGTCCACAATGAGGGTACTTCCTAAAAGTGTGAAGAGAATTTGGAGAAACAACTGGTTATGATCAACAGTTGTCTAAGTCTGAAAACGAGGAGTCGAGAAGAAAACACTTGGATGACTTCCTAAATGGATGAAGATTCCAGGTCCTTTTTGGATTATCTGTGAAGCTGTTTCCTGAAGAGTCATGATGTTTGTTTCTGAGGTAAATTAAATCTCCATCTAAACTTTTTAGGTCTATGAAAATATTTTAATACAGAGTGATGAGTATATGAGTGCTGTTCATTGAACAGACATTTATTAAGTACCTGCTTTCTATGGCAGGGTCCTGGCTGGGAGCTGGAAATATGATGAGTTAGACATGGTACACCTCTCCTGGAGACAGTCAGTAGACACACAGAGTTCAAGATGTACACAGAATGACAAGCTGACCTTGCTCTGTCTGTGTGTGTGTGTGTGTAGGTGTAGGGGATCAGAGCAAGCAATCCTCATCAGCCTTGGTCTGTATTTATGGCTGGTTTCTGAGCAGGTGCAAGATTGCTTCTGTGTAAAATGTGGAGCCTGAATTTTCCCTCTTTTTAAATGAAGATATTATTTTAAATTGTTATCAATATACTTTTTGATTGATAAGTCATAATGACACACATTTATGGGTATAATATGCTTTGATATTATGTATACAATGTAGCATTTTTAAGCCAAGCTAATTAACAAATTTATTCACTTGCCTATTATTTTTCCTTGGTGATACATTTGACATTTACTTTTTTTATTATTAATTTTTTATTGTCCATAATGAGTTACATTTTTAGTGGGCAAACAATGAGTTGTTATCTCCGATGCTCCCCCTCCCCCTTCCCCAACCAACTGGATATCCTCCTCCGTGGGTCGTCTGGATCAGTCCTTGTGACTGGGGACCATGAATAGCCTAGTATTCGGCCATGTTCTCCTGGCCCTAGTATGTTGTTACTGAGGGGTGCCATGCCTCTGGATAGTCTCGTCCACCATGGCTCTCACAATCTTTCTGCCCCCTCTTCCGCATAGTTCCCTGAGTCATGGTGGATGAGAATTAAGGCTGCTTTATTGTTGTGGGCTTAGGGGTCTTTGTGTCAAAAATCATTGGTTTCTGTCTCACTGGCTTATCCTGTGTTGATTGAATGTCTGTGGCTGTGGGTCCCACTGGTTCATCCCATCATTCTCTGTGGGGTTTCATATGGTTCCTCCATGATATGACTGTGGTGGCTCCTCTCTTGCCAGGATCTCAGCTATCAGCGTACGGGCGGTTGGAAGGGTTAGATGGGCCCCAGCTCTCTTACTGCATCCTGAAAAACACAAACATTATCTCCATCGGAGAGTGAGGTCAGTGTAGGTTAACAAATATACACCATTCTGGATTACCTAGATTCTATTTTTAGTAGTCTCCCTGTCAATTGCTCCCATATTGTATCTTGTCTTGGGAGCCCAAGAGTACGGGATCTGGTGCCTATCGCCCTGCAACCCAAGTTCCAGACAAGGGCTCCCCCACACTGAGTGGAAAATTTGGCCGAATTTAAAAGCTGTTGATTGTCTTCCCCAAACCCAGGCTTCCCCATTACACAAGTGCTCCTTTCTTGGTTCGCTGTTCTCTCCCATTAGGAAGTACGGTCAGCCTACTCATGGCTGCAGATTGTGTTTCAATGACATTTACTTTTTTAGTGATGTTGAAACAGAACCAGATTTAATATTGACGATAAAGTCCTACTGCTCAATAGATCTCAAAACATTTCTTTTTAAAGTTTCAAACTTTTATCGACAGTTTCCATACATGTCCGTACTGTATTTTGCATTACTTTCTCTTGTCTCCCCCTTCCACTGAACCCCTTCCCCTTTCCACTAGTCCCTCTTCTATTTTCATGGCTTTTTTGCCTTTGCCACCTCTTCTGCAGTGTTCCCCGAGCCTTGGAGGGTGTGACTGAGAAGTTTCATTTAATCCCAAACACTCCACTGCGGCTGTCACTTGGTGTCTGGAAGACAGCCTTCCAAAGCACTCCCCCTTCTTGGCTCTTAGTTTCTCTCTGCCACCTCTTCTGCAATGGTCCCTGAGCCTGAGGGTGCCTTGTTTTCTCTGCACTTTGGTTGAGTTTGAAGTCTCTCCAGCGGTCACCGCCATCTGAAAAGAGAAACTTCCCTAAACCAAAGTGAAAGGAGCAGTCATATATGGGCATAAACATAAATATTTATAGGGCAGTTTGGTGGGCGTAGTATGTCCACTTAGCTAAACAACAGTAGTACATCCCCCGTGCTGGGGTTAAAGGCCTGAGCCACCACACCCACACCCACTTTCATTGTTAGGTTTTTGAGAAACCTCCATACTGATTTCCAGAGGCTGCACGAGTTTACACACTCGGGGGACCAGGATTCTTCTTTTCCCACACCCCACTAGCAATTTTTGTCATTTTTAAAAAATATGTCATGTTTTGCTTGTAGCCATTCTGACCTGAGTGAGATGGAATCTCCGAGTAGTTTTAATTTGCATTTCCCTCACGGCTAGAGATGCTGAACATTTAAAAAAGATTTTTATTGACCATTTGTATTTCTTCCTTTGAAAACTCTCTGTTTTCAGTTCCCTGCCCCATTTTTTTGAGTGGGTGGATTGATTTTTTCCTATTTATTGTCAATAATTAGATACATTGCATGAGCAAGTCTTATAATGGTACCCCATTTCCTCCTCCCTGTCCCCAACCCGCTGGATCGATGTATTTTTATTGCTTAGTTTTAGTTCTTTGTATATTCTAGATATAAAACCTCTATCAGATGTAGGTAGAGCTGGCAAAGATTTTCTCTCATTCTGTAGGTTGGCTATTGGCTTTGTTGGTGGTGAGTTTAGCTGTGCAACAGGCTTTAGTTTAGTGAGAGCCTTAGGACTGCTGAGTCCTACTCAGAAAGTCTTCTCTACGCCTCCATCTGGGAGTGTTTTCCATACTTTTCCGTCTCGTCATTTTAGAGTTTCAGGTCTTATATTGAAGTCTCTGATCCACTCAGAGTTGTGTGGGATAAGAGAAAACATGCAGTTATTTAGCTTCCTCAGCACCATTTGTTGAAAAATTTGCCTTTTTTTCTAGAGTTTTTGGCCTCTATCAAAAATCAGGTTCCTTGGGCTGGAGAGATGGCTCAGTGGTTAAGGCCTGCAAAGCCCAATGACCTGGGCTGGATTCCCCAGGTCCCACTTAAAGCCAGATGCACAAAGTGGTGCATGTGTCTGGAATTCATTTGCAGTGCCTGGAAGCCCTTCCATATTCTCTCTCTCTCTGCTTCTACCTGCTTGCAATATATTAAAAATATTTTTTAAAAATCAGGTAGCTGTAGTTACTTGAGTTTCTTTAATCTGGCTCCTTTCTCCTCCTCCATCAATCCACGTGTCTGTTTTATTCCTGGTACAACTTGAAATCAGGGATGGCGATACTTCCAGCCGTGTTATCTTGGTGGGGTACATTTTTGACCTCTTGTGCTTCCATATGGATTTTTAGATTATTTTTCTGTTTCTGTGAAGAACAGTGCTAGAATTTTTATTAGAATTGCATTGAATCTGTATATTGCTTTTGGCAGGAGGGCCATTCTCATGATAATAATTCTTCCAATCAAGAGCATGGAAGATCTTTCCATCTTCTCATGTCTTTCTCAGCTTCTCTCTTCAGTGTTTTAATGTCCTTATTATAGAGGTCCTTCACTTCCTTGGTTAAGGTTACTCTAAGATATGTAATTTTTTGGTAGCTATTGAAATTGTGACTGTTTACTTGATTTCTGTCTCAGATGTCATTTTATTTTATGAAATAACTTGAGAAGTAATAGTTTGGCTCTTCTATAAAGGGCATATCTATCTATCTATCTATCTATCTATCTATCTATCTATCTATCTATCTATCTATCTATCTATCTATCTCTCTGTCTGTCTATCTATATCATCTATCTTTAATTAGCTACCAAATGAAGAGGTTTCCTTATGGCATATTCAGAACATCTTTAGTTTTGAACAACCTATTTCTTTCTGTTTTTTTGAAACCTCTTTCTTCTGCCTGTTAAACTTTGAACCCTTTGATTATAGCTATGATCTGGAACCAACCTTGGTAATATCAGTGGATTGATGGAAACAGAGAATGAGGAAGAGGCTGGCTGTGACAGTGAGCACTTACCGGTCCCTGGTGCTCAGAGGTAGAGATGGAAAGATCACTTAGCCATGCATTAGGACCAGCTTGAGCAACATAGCAAAATACTACCTCGAAACAAAACAAAGACAAGGGTCAGCAAACAACAAAAACAAGAAAGAAAGAAATACATAGTCTCCACACAGTGGAAGACGGTCAGGCTTGTAAAGGGGAAAGCCTGCCCTTTGTGCCAACATGACTCCGTTTGGAGGACACACTGCTGACAAAATAAGTCAAGCAGGGAGGCACATGGTACGTGAGCTCACGTGGAATCTAATAAAACCAAACTCAGAGCAGTGAGTGGAAGGATGGTCAGCAGAGGCTGGGGGAGGGGAGGTTTCTCTCTTCTTCAGCTGCTCCCTGGGGAGTGGGAAGGGATCTGGGCTGGTGGGAATAGGGTGAAAGATGGTTTTGTCAGTTACTAGACCAGAGATCGGCTCAGCGGTTATCCGTGTGGATAATCGGGGGATAACTTCTTGGCTAAAGTTATCAGCAGGAAGGTGTGGCACCACCCATCCTCACACTTTCAGGGACGGACAACACTTATTTCTCATGAATCAGTGATGGTCTGTGGTTGTAAAAAGTGAGGAGTCTGTTTCCTAATCGCACTCACAGCACGTGGATGACACCTCTATTCAGTCGTCCCGGAAGCCCTCAAAGTAGCACATTGGATCTCATTTTAAAAACGGAAGATCCATATGTATAATAATGAGAATTATTTTTAAAAGCAAACAAGCGCTAGATACACGTGCCACTTTGTGCACCGGGCTTTATGTGGGTGCTGGGGAATCAAACTGGGCTGTTAGGCTTTGCAGGCAAGCGCCTTAACCTCTGAGCTATCTCCCAGTCCTATTCATTCATTCATTCATTCATTCATTCATTCATTCATTCTTTTCGGCGCTGGATCACACATATACTAGACAAACACCACCAAGCTATACCCACAGCTCTGGAGTTCAATGTCCCAAACCACTGTGCTAAGAAATGGCAGAATAAGAATTAGTTCATCTAAGAATTTTTTCATCTCTACACCCTTCCAAAGGACAAGTATCAAAACAGCCAGTGTTCAAGACCTTGTTAGCATTTGTTGCTTTCTTTTAATAAAGAAACAAGGAAGGGTGGAGGTTTAGAATGGAGGTATAAGACAGAGTAGCGGAATACATCTTACACCACCTCAATTTTTTCCCCTGCGGTTTCACTTTAGCTCAGGCTAACCTGAAACTCACTCTGTAGCTCCAGGCTGGCCTTGAACTGACAGCCATCCTCCTACCTCTAGCTCCGAGTGCTGGATAATAGGCATGCGCCACCACACCTGGCTTTCTTACATCATTTTGAACACAGTATTTTTTGGGGGGTGGGCAAGCCTTGAAATGAAAGGCCAGGAAATAAGATAAGATGTCTGCTCTGGAATGAGGGTAGAAGATCGCACACTCACATGCTCATTAGCGTCAGAGGCAATCTATTACGAGGCTTGGATAAAAGGAGCAGATACACACCCGTGGGCACATACAGAAAACTGTAAAAGGGACCAAGACCCAGAGGGTCCCAGAGGAACAAGACACAGCTCACTGCTAAGATGGAGTTGTTTCTGTTTGGAGAGATGCTGAAGTCCTCCCCTAGCCTTCTCCCACAGCCTTGGCAGTGTGAAATTCTGCAGGTCACTCCTGCCTCTCCGTCCCTTTATGGCTCCTGTATAATTAGATCCAACCTTTTAAGAAAGTGGGCCCCAGCAGATAGGTCTCATGGTTTATTCATAACCCAGTTGCTTTCATGTTTCCTGCTATAAATTTATGCCTTTAAATTGCATTTTTGAGGCCCTATTGTAACCGTTCCTGGGCCTGGGAGATTGCTTTCGAACAGGATCAGTTGGCTGCTGTTTTGTTGACTGTTGAAGTATTTTGGGAGGGAGGAGCCGAAGAATTGGGCAGAGAGCAAGGTAAGGACTTGGAGGATATTAATACCTGGCCACTTCTGGACTCCACTCTGTTTTTAATCTCATGCTGCCCATGAGAAATTCGATTAATCAGAGCTCTCTTGAGAAGCAGGATGAGTAGGATAGATAGGTGGGTAAGGGAAGGTTTATATAAGAACTGGTGATTATAGAGACCCTTGGGTGCCATTGCAGGCAGGAGAACCAAAAAGCCCGTGTATACTTTTGGTTCAAGTTCAAAGATCTGAGAACCAGGAGCTGTGGCATACTGCCCAATCCCCAGCTGAAAGACACATGGATGACTTGGTGTGGGGCTTGGGGTATAGCCCCAGATAGCTAGGGACTTTGATGTCTGAGATCAGGAGAAGATTTTTAAAAAGAGGAAGAATCCCCTCTTTCTCCCCAACTTTGGAGGGTTCTATTCAGGCTTCAATGGCTTGGCTCCACTCACATGGGGGAGAGTGGGTCGTCTATACTTAGCCTGTCGATCCAAATGCTCATCTCCTCCCAAAACACTTTCCTAAGCACAGCCAGGTAGAATGTTGTGAGTTATCTGGGCATCCTTGAGCTCAATCAAGGTGACAGGTAGAATTAACCATCAGAGGCCAACCAGGAGAGCCTGCTCCGCTGAGTCCTGTGCCATTACATTTCTAACAGTGTGATTATTCATGTTGCCATTTCTTCTACTTCTGGAAACAAAAAAGCTTTGGTCCCAAAAGGGACTTCCTTCTCTCTCATGGTAGTTTTAAGTTTAATGATTTTCATAATGTCCTGAAACTAACTGGTCTTTTTTCCCACTGGCATTGTTGAATGGGACTCATGTTGGTACAAATTTCTAAGATGATCAGCTTAGATTAAGAATATACTTCCTGTGGCTCAGACTTTAATTCAAAAACAACCAAAACGGTAAGCCCAATAATGTAATGCTGACTATGCTTAAGGAAAGAAAACCGTACTGTGAGGAGAAGGTGGGTTATGACTTAGTATTTTGTTTTAATACATTCACTGGTTGGTCCAACAAAGATATAAAACACAACACCCTTGACAATTTGTTCATGTATTTACATTGAATATGATCATTCTCGCTTTCTGAAAAATACAAAAGGAATCCTCTCATCCCCTTGTTTAGTTGGGATGGTCCCATTCTGTCTAAAGCTTTATTTTAGACTTCACAATCATTATTTTCTAACTTGACAAGTGGAGCCTCAAATAAAATGTAAGTTCCGTGAGGGCATATTGTTTAAATGAATCTTAATAAAATTTTACTGATCCTTGGTTAGAGTACAGAAATTCAATAATAAAAACTGAAGGGTCAAATTAATTAGACCAACAAAAAACCAGCCAGCCCAGCCGGCCCCGGGGACTCTCATCCGTATGCATCACCACCTGACTAGTTTTAGCGCTTTCTGGTGACATCATCTGCTGTAGCTTCAATACTGATGGGGATGTTCTTTCTTCTTATGTTGGAATTTCCAGGGCAAAAGCAGCGATTCTAGAATTCTATTGGTTAGAGTAAT
>PVHP010014610.1:0-38843 GCA_004024765.1 Zapus hudsonius
GCTCTATCTCTCTCTCTCTCTCTCTCTCTCTCTCTCTCTCTCTCTCTCTCTCTCTCTCTCTTCCTCTGCTTTAAAAATGAATAAATAAAATATTTTAAAAAATAAAGAGAGAGCTCCTACCCAGGTTGACCTCAAAGCCACAACTTCCCCAGTGCTGGGGTGTGAGCCCCATACCTGGCAATAGAAGAGAATTTTGCTTTGCTAAGGATGGAACTTATGGCCTGAGCCATGCCTCCAACCCTATGTTTGTTTTTGGAGTTAGGGCCTCACTCTAACCCAGGCTGACCTGGAATTCACTATGGAGTCTCAGGATGAAGACTCTTTTGAGGGACTGGAGAGATGGTTCAGTGGTTGAGGCACTTGCCTGCAAAGCCTATCAACCCGAGTTTGATACCCATGGAAAGCCAGATGCACAAAGTGGTGCGTGCATCTAGAGTTCCTTTGCAGTGGCTGGAGGTCCTGGCACACCCATTTTCTGTCTCTCTTCTTTCTTCTCTGCTTGCAAATTAATGAATTAATAAGTAAATAATGGGATGCTGGTGGGGGAGCACTGGGGTGCAGCCAGCCCAGAGGGAGACCCCCTGTTGGGATTGTTGCTGGCTCCCTGAAGTGCCTTAGGGTATGTCCCTGGTTTTGCGTGGTGTCAGGACTTTCCTGAAACTTCCCTGGAAAATCTGTTTAACAAGCCCACGTGGCCATTGCCGTGGAGGCCACCCACGCCCACGGGAGCTGTGTTCCAGTTGGAATTGCACCCAGCACAGCCAGAGGCGCATGGCTCAGCAGGAAACGTGAAGGCCCTTGAGTGTGAGCGGTGGATGGTGGACAGGGGCGATGATCTCGCGTCCATCCTCTGGGCTTCCTCTCTGGGGTCCAGCCTGGAGGGCCACAGCACCCAAGGACTTTCATCAACAATGTCCTACTCCCAAGGGGCCCCAGGCTGGAGTTGGGTGCTGGTGAGCTCCTGAAGGGCCTTCAGAATCAGCTCCTCCAAGTTCTCCTTCATGTTCCAGCAAGTCCGGGTCAAACTTCAGGACTTTGCTGCCATTACCGGCCCTTGGTCTAGAGAAGCCGGGCTTCTCAGCCGGGCTGAGGGGAGCAAGGCTGGTGGGTCTCCATCTGCCCTCCGGCAGCCCACTGACAGCCAGTGGGAGGCAAGGACCACTGCAGGGGAAGGGTTGGAGCCCTTGTGGTCAGCGTGAGCTGGAACATCCCAATCACAAATTCAAAATTCCTGTTGCCGTGGGACGACATCTGTGGTCAGAAGCCCTGCCTAGGAAGATACAGGAGGATCTGAACATGTTCTGCACCCCCATCCCATTAATGATCTTGACTGGCAAAACCTAAAGCATCCTGGGAAGACCCAGAGCAGTCGGCACACTTCCTCCTGCTGTGGGTTGGTGCTGCCCCTGCTGTTAACCATGATCTTTTTATTAATTTATTTTATTTTTTCATTTTTTGTTCTTTTGAGGTAAGGTCTCACTCTAGCCCAGGCTGACCTGGAATTCACCGTGTAGTCTCAGAGCGGCCTTGAACTCAGTGATCCTCCTACCTCTGCCTCCCAAGTGCTGGGATTAAAGACATGTGCCACCATGCCCGGCTTTCCAAGGACAGATAATTTCTTAAGAACATCAAATTTTTAGGATTAGAGGAGTAAGACCAGGGAGCCAGTGGCAACCTATTAGAGGGTGGTTTTCCTACAGTTGCTTCATTTCCTGATTTGGTTTTTGGGATGGATTATCTAGTCTCCTGTTTGTTTTGTTTTGTTTTGTTTTTTGTTTTTTCAAGGTAGGTTCTCACTCTAGCCCAGGCTGACCTGGAATTCACTGTGTAGTCTCAGGGTGGCCTTGAAGTCACAGCGATCCTCCAGCCTTTGCCTCCCAGGTGCTGGGATTAAAGGTGTGTGCCACCTCACCCAGGCTTTTTTTTGGTCCTGTTTTATTTATTTTATTTTATTTTTTTTTTTTAAAAAAAAGGTACTTTGGGGCTGGAGAGATGGCTCAACAGTTAAGGCACTTGCCTGCAAAGCCTAGTGACCAGGGTTTGATTCCCCAGGACCCACGTAAAGCCAGATGCACAAAGTGGTGCATGTGTCTGGAGTTCATTTGCAGCGGCTGCAGGCCATGTGCACCCCTTCTCTCTGTCTGTCTCTCTTCTCTCTGTGTC
Source organism: Zapus hudsonius (assembly GCA_004024765.1). Classification (NCBI taxonomy): domain Eukaryota; kingdom Metazoa; phylum Chordata; class Mammalia; order Rodentia; family Dipodidae; genus Zapus; species Zapus hudsonius. The sequence goes on from PVHP010014610.1 coordinate 2,164, forward strand.
TCTCTGTGTCTGCTTGCAAATAAACAGATATATATTTTTTCTTTTTTTCTTCTTAAATAGATATATATTTTAAAAGGTACTTTGTCTTTTACTGTCACAGAGTTGGACAGTGCTTGTAGACAGCAATGGTATTGTTCGAAGAGGAATGAATTCCTCCGATTCATAAGGAGCTTCATGCTGGCACTGGGGCACTGCATGCTGGCACTGCAGCACCACATTGGAGGCCCATGGTCACTACCAGGCACAGGGTCAGCCCTCAGAGCTGATTCTCAGGCAGTTCCGATGGGGCCCCTCCACCCCTGTAATAATATCATATATCGTTATATGTTTTTCTCTTTCAGATAGTGTCTCTTTGTATAGCTCAGGCTGGCCTTAAACCCATCGTGATGGTCTTGCCTCAGCCCAAGGGAGGAATAGGGTTACAGCTGTTTCTTATCCTTTTAGAATATTTTTATTCATTTATTTGCAAGCAGAGAGAGATAGGCAGAGAATGGGTTTGCCAGGGCTACCAGCCACTGCAAACAAACTCCTGATATCTGCACCCCTTTTGTGTATCTGGCTTTATGTGGGTACAGGGGAATCCAACTCAGGTTGTCAGGTTTTGTAGTCAGGTGGCTTAACCATTGGGCGATATCTCTAGCCATCTCCCTCTTTTTTTTCGAGGCAGGGTCTCGCTTTAGCTCAGGCTGACCTGGAATTTACTATGTAGTCTCAGGGTAGCCTTGAACTCCTATTGATCCTCTTACCTCTGCTGGAATTAAAGGTATGCTCCACCCTGCCTGGATCAAGTATTTAGAACGCAAGTTTATGGGGGATACCTGAATCTAACCCCCACAGTCTCATTCTGTATCCAAGGTTAACCTCGAAGGCCTGATCCTCCTGACTCGGCCTCTGGAGCTTTGGGATGACAGGCGAGTGCCATCACACACTGGCCTGTGATCCTTCTGGGTGGGGGGTGGTTGTGGTCCATCAACGTGGAGCTGGGACAAGTCTAGAGCCTGCATCCTTGGAAGGACAATGCCAAGAGGGGGCAGCCACCTGCCGATGTCACCTGGGGCCACCTGTTTCCTATCAATAACTAATGACCCTGGCTGCTGGCCGCCGACAACCATCCACCTACTGCACGGAACAGCCCGTGTGAGGACTCTGTTTGGGTTTTGTTTGTTTCTTTTTGAGACAGGCTGGCCTCAAACTCACTATGTAACGGGATGACCTTGAACTCCTGATCCTGCTCCCTCCCCCTGCACAGGGCTGGGGTGACAAACAGGTGCCACCGAGCTGCACTGTAGACCTGGGTGGGAGTTGTGCTCCGGGCTGGGGCCATCCCGGGTTCTGCGGGGGGGCTTACCGCACCCTGCAAGCTGTGACAACCATTGCCAAATGGCAGTGCACAGAGCTGCGGCAGTCTTTGGCTGTTCGTATTAGGAGTGCTTGGGGGGAAGGCAATGGTATCCCCCCACCCCTAAACTTAGGGAACTTTCCCTTCCATCGCAGCGGGGCTTGGGCTGCAGTGACCTTGGGCTTCAGTGACCCTCGGGATCGTCGTCTGTGAAATGGCGACACGGGGAGGAAATGACGCGGGATTTGAACGTGTGTCGCCTCTTGTCCACGGCCCGGAGGGCTGCAGACAAACACTCTGCACCGGGGAGGGGAAGGGGGGGGGGGTCCAAGGCGCGCCCTAGGCTCCCGAATGGAGAAAGGGAAACTGCATCTGCGCCTGCGCTCCCTGGCACAGCCCGGAGCGCGCGCGCACGCACGTGGCTGACCCCGCGCGCTCCTTCCCGTGGCGCGGTCTCCGGTGGACTACATTTCCCAGGAAGCCTTGCGACCACACAGGGAGAAATCCCGGGGAAAGTGCGCGCGCCTCAGCTCCTTCTGAGCCGCCGTCACACTACCGTACGCACGCACGCACGCAGCACGCACGCACGCACGTGGTGGTCTACCCCGCGCTCTTCCTGGCTCAACGCTGGCTGGTCCCAGCGGACTCCATTTCCCAGAAGCCCGCGCGGCCCCTCCGGCGTGCCTCCGTAGGAAGTGCGCCGCGCGGCGCGCCCCTGGCCCCGCCCCCGGAGGCCCCGTGCGGGAGCGCGCCCGGGCGTGCGCAGGGCGGCGGCGCGGCGGCGCGGGGACGCGCGGTGACCGTTGGCGCTGAGGGGAGGAGCAGCCGCCGCCGCCGCCGTTGCGCAGATCCGGGCCGCAGCCGCGGGGACGGGGACGGGGACGGGGACGGCGACAGCGGGCGACCTTCCGGAAGCGGAGGCGGAGGCGGGAGCGAGCCGGGAGCCCGGGACGCCGAGGCGAGGCGAGGCCGCCGCCATGAACAACTCGGGCGCTGACGAGATCGGGTGAGCCGGGCGCCCGCCCCGTCCCCGTCCCCGTCCCCGCCGCCGCCGCCCCGGGCCGCAAGGTCACGCCGGCCGGCCGGCGCGGGGGTAACAGGCCGCAGAGCGCGGGGGGGACCCCGCAGATCAGACCCCCACCCCACGCATGGCCAGTGGACCCCAAGTCGGACCTCGGAGGTCCGGGAGTCCCCACGTGACAGCTCGAGGAACGGGGGAACCCGGAGGAACGGCCCAGCCACCTTGGGGGTGCAGGGACCCCAAGCGCCGGATGGCCGAGGGGACCCCCCACGGCCCCGGGCACACGTGGAGGGAGGTCACACGGACCCCCAACAAAGGATAGCCCATGGAGCCCGGGACCTCACGCGGGACCTTAGAGGTCTGGGGGATCCCCCTCCCAAGGGAGTCCCAAAACGGACTTTGGAGGTCTGGGGACCCCAAACGGCGGGTCAGTGGGCTCTGGGCCTCCACTCGGGAGGGAGGGGGCCTCAGGCAGACCACGTGCCAGGGAGCCCGGAGACCCCCGAGACACACCCCGACGCGGGGCGAGGGCTGGGGGTCCAAGTGGACCTCAGTGAGGGCGAGGGGTGCCCACCCGAACAATAGCCCGGGGCTCTGGATCAGAGGATGCTGGAGACCCCAAAGGGGGGCTTGCAGGTCGGGGAGACCCTCCGAAGTGTAGCTCAGAGCTAGGAGCCACAGTGAAACCTGTGTGTGTGTGCGTGGGGGGGGTGAAACCTGAAACCGCAGTTTGGGAGGGGGGGCCCTGAGGGGAGCTCAGGTGTGTAAGGGGCTGGAGACCCCAAACAAGCCTGGGGCTCTCGGAGAACCTGGTCAGGTGGACCCTGGAGGCCAGGCTGGTGTCCTCAGCGTGGTTGCTTCGGGTTTAGGGGACCCAGGGTGGCATCCTGGAGCCTTGGTGCCCAGTGCGTGTGGCCAGGCTGGTTCTAGGTTCAGTTCTCCAGCACCCAACTTGGACCCTTCCAGCTTGGGGGCATTGTGGCTCCTCACTCCCATGTCACCCTCCAAGTGTGCCTCTCCAGGTCTGTGTCCCCAAGTTGCCAGGGTCCCGCTGGGTGATCCCCCGTCCTCCTTCCCTGTGGGCTCCTGTGAGTTTGGCCAAGCTGCTTCCTTCCTCCAGTGCACTGCCTGCACAGTTCTTCTGGGGCACAGGCAGTGGTGGGGAGTGGGCTCTGCCTGTCCCAGGACCAGAGGCCGCGGCACCTGGCTCCCAGCCTCCCTGCCTGGGATCTTGAGGGTCTCTGGCTCTTCCTTATTGGAAATTCTGGGTCATGTGGCATCTGAGCTGGTCAGCTTGACAGCGACTCCCAGACATGGACCAATTGGGCCCTCGAGTGAGGATCCACCTCTCCCAAAAGGGTGACTTAAGGTTTTAAAGTTGCTTATTGTTTTCCTGGGGTGTGTGTGTGTGTTTTGAAGTAGAGTCTCACCCTGGCCCAGGTTGAGGTGACCTGAAACTCACTCTAGTCCCAGGTTGACCTTGAACTCACTATGATCATCCTACCTCAGCCTCTAGAATGCTGGGATTAAAGGTGGGTGCCACCACCACGCCTGGGCTGTTTTTTTTTTAAATATCTTTATTAAGAATAAGTATATACATTGTATTTTTTAAAAATATCTTTATTATGTGGGCTTTTTGTTGTTGTTGTTTCACCTGGCTGTATCCCTGAGCAACATCCAGGCTTTAAGGTTCTGATCACAGACCCTGAGCACTTCTACACTTTACGTAGAAGCCTTTCTCTGGGAAGGAGTGACTCCTTTGCATGTGGTCCAGGGGGCACTGAGGCACTGGTGACAACCCCTGTGACAGTCCTCCTGCAGTGACCTGTGTCTACACACAGCTCACCCTAGGTGTAGCCTGCAACATCCTCTCTCCTCTCTCCCTATCTCCTCGGGGGCAGCGCCGGTGTCTTGTCTGTCCCCTTCCTAGGAGAAGGGTGGCTGACTCAAGACCCTGTGCCTGGTGCTCTCCTGAGACAGTCCACTCTTGGGCCAGTGTGTGTGGATGACTCCCACCTGAGCTTAGCTGCAGTTTTCTCTATTCTGGGTCCTTTAAAAATGTTTTAGCCTATTTGCACATGCATGCCAGGGTCTTTTGCAGCTACAAACGCCTGGCTTTACATGAGTGCCCCGGGAAATGAGCCAGGGCCCTGGGGCTTTGCAAGCATGTGCCCCTTTACCTCTGAGGCCTCTCCCCAGCCCCTGCGTTCTGGTTTGGAAACCCAATGTGAGCCATGCAGGGCCCCACTTAACTGGAGTGGGGGACAAGCGTCCCCACACCCAGTGGGAGGGACATGAGCCAGACTCTGAGCATCCTGCCCCTCTTGCTCTAGGAATATACCCTGAGTTTGAGAGGACTCATGCCATGAACTCAGGGCCCACACCGTTCTGTCCTCCACTTGTGGTGAAACAGGAGAGGGTTCTGGGAGATTTCTCTGGTAGCCTCTAGAAGATGGTGAGGACACTCCACTGCCTTGGCTACAGCTGGCCAGGGAGGCTCTGGGCCTGCAAGGGCTTCAGAAGGAATGGCTCAGCCTCTTGGGTTCTGGATTCTGGTCCTCTCTCTGGGGCGGTGGGGGGGGGAGGGAAGGAGTAGGCGACACCCAGAGATAAGCCAAGCTCATCCTTTATGTTGGGAACACCTCCTGAGTCCCACCCAGAGGCCCAAGTACTCTTCTTCCAGGTCCCAGCCACCCAGCAAAGGGACAGCAGGGGCCCTCGCATCTCTGTGTCCTTGTGCTCTGTGGGCGGCCACAGCAACTTTCCTTTTGGTCTGTGTGGCTGTCCCAAGTGATGTGGAACGGATCAGTGAGGGCCCATAGGAGTCTGGGAAATTCAGGGGGCAGAGATGGCCAATAGGGGCTCTTGGGTCACATTGTTCAATATTCAGATAAAGGTGTCCTGGGCCCTGCAGGTTGCTGATCAGTGTTCCCAGCCTCTGCTCTAGGGGCGCCCCCCCCCCCATGGGACAGCCACAGTGTTCCTAGACCTGCCCAGCACCCTCTGAGGGCAGAATGACCTGGAGCCAGAGCCACAGTTGGGATGTCTTACCCTTCTGCAAGTCACTGCCAGGCTTCAGCCACACTCCAGCAGCAGGGTGCTCAGGCCTGCCGGGTTCCTTCCTGTGCCTTCTTCACAGCAGGTGCAAGACACGTGGCACTAAGGCAGGGCACCATGAGCCTCACCCATGGGCTCCTAGGATCACTCAGTGCTCCCCCGTCAATCCTGGGGGCCCAATAGTCTCTCAATCCTTTCCTTTGCCAGAGAGACCATCTCCGAGGGCCTGGGAGAGGGATGAAACCCCTGTGTTGTATCATTCCTGTTTGTAATGGGTCGTGCCCACTCTGCTTCCATCCCTGCCTAGGCCTGTGGCCCAGCTCTTCCCTTTGACTGCCACCAGATGCTGTCATTGTGGCCTTGGGACAAGTCCATGGGGACAGCACCCAAAGGGCTTCTGTACCCCATCTGTGTCCATGTTAGTGAGGAGGAATCAGGCTGGGATGTGCTCTCCCAGGCATATCTGTCTTCCTTCTGGAAGTGACGACCTCAGAGCCCATCCTGAGCTGCTGGGATTGGCACAGTTTTCCACCCTGTGCCCTGGGTCCAGGAAGGCCAGTGCCACTGTGGAGCCTGAGGCTGTGGGTGGTCCTGGCATCCCACCAGCGTACACCCACTCTGGCTGCCATGCAGGTCCCTGCAGTGGGCTCCAGGCCAGGAGCCCTTTGAAGGCTGCTCTCTCGTCTGCGAGGCCCTAACTACACAGCAGACAGCCTGGAAGCCATCATTGTGGGTTCCAGTTTCAACAGGCATCCCAGTGGGCAAGTGGGGTACCTGATAACAGGGAACACATTTTTTAAAAATATTTTTTCAAGCAGAGAGAGCGGGCGAGCACGCACCAGGGCCGCCACCTTGTGGGTCTGGCTAATGTGGGTACTGGGGAATTGAACCGGGGCCCTTAGGCACTGGAGGCAAGTGCCTTAACCGCTGAGCCATCTCTCCAGCCCCGGGAACACATTTTTTTGCTAGTCTTTAGGATGGCACCCTAACTCCTACCTGAGAAACGCTGTAGTAAAGCACTAAAGGCACTCACATGTGTCTTGAGAAGTCCTGCTCTGTGTCTCCTCCTTCCCTCATGCCCAGCCTCAGGTCTGAGCAGGTAGAGGGGAGGGTGCACCAGAACCTTCCAAGGCTCCTAAGCCCTGCCCACCCCACTCCAGCCCCTCGAGCTCAGCCATGAAGGAAGTGGACACAGATGATGTGTGTGCCTAGCTCACTTGATGGCCTCTGAGCAGGAAGGACCCTGGCAATCCTTCCTCTGCGGTGCAGGGTCTCGCCAGCACATGCTTCAGCTGAGTGCACACTCCACGGTGCTCGCCCAGCAAGGCACCCATTGTGTGTCTTCCTTAAGTGTTGAGACGAGCCCCTTCCTGTGGGCACTACAGGTGAAGTGAGTAACCTCCCGGGAACAGCCACCCTAGAGAACCTGACCCCAGGTTTGGGTCTGTGTCCAGCCTTCTCTTTTTCCTTTTTTATCTGTTTTTATTTATTTAATTAATTTGCATGCAGAGAGAGTGTATATCCATGCCAGGGCCTCTAGCCACTGCAACCGAAGTACCAGACACACCACTTTATGCATCTGGCTTTATGTGGGGAGTTGAGGCTTAGCAGGCAAGCACCTTTAACCACTGAGCCAGATCTCCCTAGCCCTTTATTTTTTTTTTCCTTTTTTTGTTTGAAGACTCTCTAGCCCAGGCTGACCTGGAATTCACTATGTAGTCTCAGGGTGGCCTTGAACTCAGTGATCCTCCTACCTCTGCCTCCCAGTGCTGGGATTAAAGGCGTGCCCACCACACTCAGCTTTTTTTTTTTTTTTTCTTTTTGAGACAGGATTTTTCTCTGTAGCCTAGGCTAACCTTGAACTCACTCTTCCTGCCTTGGCCTTCTGAGTGCTTGGGTGGCAGGTGCACCACCACATCTGTCCCCCAGCATTCCTTTGTATGGCTGGATTGGGTATTTGTGATAGGATCTCATATAGCTCAGGCTGGATTGGAACTCCCTGTATAGCAGAGGCTGGCCCTAAAGTCTGAATCCTCCTACCTCCGCCTCCCCAGTGCTGGCTGCCACTTTGCCTGGTACTTTCCCTCTTAATGCCTGGTTTGTGAGATTTCAGTGAGGCCTGGACTGGTCTGACTGGTTCCTGTGGTTTGAGCTGCTTAAAAAGGGACACCCACCGACAGGTTGGCTTCAGGGACCTGGGCCAGCTCTGTTTGGGTTTCACTGGGTGTCGCCATGCCCATACCAGGCTGTAGCCTGCCCAGCAGGCCACCCCGGCCCCTCGGCACATGATGGGTAGATTTTCTGATGTGACCCAAGTTCAGGTTCCCCTTCTGTAGAGTAGCACTTCTGTGCAGACCTGGCCGTGGGAGACAAGCCTCCTGGTTCAGTGAGCTGCTGGGGCTGCTGATGAGTGACATGGTGCTGACTGGTAGGTTCCAGGCGCTCTGATAGGTAGCACCTCAGCCTCGCTTGCCTCCTGGGGAAGCCAGTGCTAGGGCTGCACGGAGCCGCCTTCTGTGCACCCCCGGCGGCTGAGCTGAGTCCTTAGCCACAGGGGCAGGACGCTGGGCGTCAGAGAACTGGGCTCGGCTTCCCACTCCTTTCCTGGTTATTAGTACCTGTGAAGATCTGCTGGGCAGCATGGCCTCTGTCAGGGTGGCAGTGTGGCACTGATGTCATTTCCCATGCTGGGGCTGGCCAGGTAGGTGGGTATGGTTCCCCTGAGGGGCCAGTTTCACTCTGAGCCTCTCCTCTCCTTGCAGGAAGCTCTTCGTGGGTGGCCTGGACTGGAGTACCACCCAAGGTATGTGACACCTGCCCTAGGCTGAGAGCTGGGGTGGAGGAGCCACTGGCGGGCTCTGCACCCAGGTGGGCAGGGCTTGCCCAAAAGCGGAGGTTGTCCTGCTCGTAGCCCTGCCCTCCTGGCCTCTGCAGTCACCGCTGCCCCTCTTTGCTCACGAAGACAGGACAGACTGTCATGTAGAGTCCCCTTGCCTGTCCTCACACATCCCATGAAGTGCAGAGATGCTTAGGTGAGGCATTTGGGCATGTGTGCTGAGGCCACGCTGAGCTTGGCTGTGCTCCTGTCCGTCTGAGCAGAGACGCTGCGCAGCTACTTTTCCCAGTATGGAGAAGTCGTGGATTGCGTCATCATGAAAGACAAAACCACCAACCAGTCTCGTGGATTTGGGTTTGTCAAGTTCAAAGACCCAAACTGTGTGGGGACAGTGCTGGCCAGCAGACCCCACAACCTGGACGGCCGGAACGTAAGTGTGACCTGCCTGTGTCTCAGAAGCTGGCTGGTAAGGGAGGGCCTGTTTGAGATGGAGTGCCGTTAAAGGGCTGAGCCTGTGGGTGCCCACCGAGTGGGTGGGAGCCACTGGGTGGGCAGTGGGCTTGTCTAGAAAGAGCACCTCCTGCTGACATCACTGTTAACTTGCACAGATCGACCCGAAGCCATGCACGCCTCGAGGGATGCAGCCTGAGAGGACACGGCCCAAGGAAGGATGGGTAAGGCCAGGCTGGGTATTTGGTCACTGAGTGGGAGGCAGCTGCAGTGGTGAGTGGTGCTGGGGCCATTGGGAATTCACATTGGAGGAGCAGGCCACCCATGCCACTTCCTGGGTGGGAGCTTTGGTTTTGTTCTTACTGTCCCCTGCCTCCCTGTCACCTGCCTAGCTGTCCTCATGGGCAAGCAGAACCCATTCCCTGGTCCCTGGTGGCCCCAGCATTCCCTGCTCTGCAGAGCAGATGCTCTGGCCTTCGAGGGTCCACTCAGTTGATAGCTGACTGAGCACCTAGCACTTCTTTGGGAAGAGCCTCCAGTCTTTGTAGCACTTTGCTTATTGGATCCTTTGAGTTGGGCTCAAACTCACAGTACTCCTCAGATTTTTTTTTTTTTTTTTTTTGGTTTTTCGAGGTAGGGTCTCGCTCTAGTCCAGGCTGACCTGGAATTCACTCTGTAATCTCAGGGTAGCCTTGAACCCATGGTGATCCTCCTACCTCTGCCTCCTGAGTGCTGGGATTAAAGGCACGCACCACCATGCCCGGGCCCCCTCCTCAGATTTTAGTGTGGGCCCAACTTTGTTAGGGAATTTTCCAAGGTGAGAGCCACTGAAGAGTGAGTGCAAGCCCTTGGCCCTGAGCTCTTCTGCTGAGTCCCTGCTCATACATGTTCGCTGAGGGGTTCTAAACACTGTCAGCAGTGAGCTCCGTCTCTGTGGCAGTATTGAGACTTTAGCAAGTTGCACACCTGGGAGGCCATTGTCAATGGGCACAGTGACCGACACCCATGGTCTAGTCTCACTGTGAAGCCCAGGCTTCCCTGGAAGCTTAGTCCTGCCTCAGCCTCCGAGTGCTAGGTGACAGGCGTGTACCACCATGCTCAGCTCAACAGTTGAGTCTCTTAACCCAGACAGAGGCCAGTAACATGTGCAGTGTGGGCTCAGCAGTGGTGCGCTGTGGGCTTGGACGGCAGGTGTCGGCCCAGGTCCAATGGGCTCCTCTGCTGCCTGAGCACTGAATCCCTGCCCTATGGCTTCTCGGCCAGCGCTATGCTTTGAGGCTGCTGCCAGGGTTGGTGGTTTCTGTGACCTTCCCCAAATCTCCTGCCTTGTGGTGGTGATGTTTGGAAACAGGGTCTCATGTAGTTCAGGTTAGCCCCAATCTCACTGTGTAGCTTCTGCCTCCCTAGTGTTGGGTAAGAAACGTGCACCAGCACACCTGGCCAATGTGGCTCCAGGCATGGGACTCATGTGCCAGGCAAGTACTGCCCACCAAGCCTCAGCCCCTGTTTGTTTTTATTGATGACACTGTCTCCCTCAGGCTGACCTTGGCCTTGTGTCAGTCTTCCGGCTGCAGGCTAGCAGAACTTGTAGGTGGGAGCAGCTGAGGCAGGCATGGGGTGGATTGCACTGCTCAAATGTTTTGGAGCTGCAGCTTGAGTCTGGGACTCTGGGGTGGTCTGCCTGCAGAGTGAGGGTGGGTGGATGTGGTGGCACACACCTGACTCCAGGCACTGGGAGGCGGAGGCAGGAGGATTACAAGTTTGAGGCTAGCCTGAGCTTCATAGTAGCAAGAGTGTGTCTGTGTCTGTCTTTCCCTTTCCCTTCCTTCCTTCCTTCCTTCCTTCCTTTTCTTTCTTTTGAGATAGGAGAGAATAGGCACACCAGGGCCTTCTGCCACTGTAAATGAACTCCAGATGCATGTGCCACTTTGTATCTGGCTCTATGTGGCTACTGGGGAATCCGGCCCAGGCCAGCTGGCTTTGCAAGCGTGCGCCTTCAACTGCCAAGCCCAAGACTGTGTCTTAGAAGAACAAACTGAACTTCTGTGATGGCTGGTTTGCAGGCGTGTCAGTCTTATCATGCATGACTGAGCCCTTGTCTTCCTCGGCAGAAAGGACCCAGGAGTGACAGCAGTAAATCAAACAAGATCTTCGTGGGTGGGATTCCCCACAACTGTGGCGAGACGGAGCTCAGGGAATATTTCAAGAAATTTGGAGTGGTGAGTTCCTAGCTCTTTGCCTGCTTCCAAAGCCACAGCTCATGAGCCTCCTTGTAGACACTGAGACCCCACCATGTGCGAGGGGCTTTCTAGACCAGTGTTGGTTCGGTGGCCCTGGGGATGTGTGATGTAGTGTGTGGGCTGCAGAGAGCTAGCCAGGCTCACTGTGTCTGTTGGCGGGTTGGGAGATTCCCTGGCCCCTTGTGGTTAGATGGCCCATCCTGGACAGGTCCTGGGAGCCCGCCTGCCTGGGTATGGTTTCAGTCCTTCCCTCCCTCCCTCCCTCCCCAGCCCACAGTGAGGGTCCTGCATCTGGGAAAGCATCACAGGTGTTTCCACAATCCTGTGTGATGTCCCTGGGAAAGCAGACCGCCTCCTGAGGGTGGCTTTGTTTCTGGAATGGGCTGGATTCTTCCGTCACTGAGACGGAGACCTTGAGCAGCCATGTGGGCAGACAGCAGACATTGGCTGGGGGTTGTAGTCAGCCACAGGTCACGTAGTATGTCTGAGTCTGGCTTCCTCTGCTGCCTTGGTGTCTCCAAGATCTTATCCCCTAGCACATGTTGGCCAGTGTCACTGCCCTCATTCTCCTTCATTGGCAGCGACAGCCAAATGGTCCATGGTTCCTGTGTCCTTGTGGGAGGGTCAGGGGTCTGGTGTGATGGGTGCCCTGGGCACCTGTGTCTGTGGTCTGGCCTCACGCTGCCCTGTCCTTGCAGGTCACCGAGGTGGTCATGATCTATGATGCCGAGAAGCAGAGGCCTCGAGGTAAGGGCTAACCTTGTTTGTCCTGTCCCGTGCCCTCCCCTCAGATGGCAAACTATCTCGCCCCTAGACAGGCTAGGGGGCCGGAGCGCAGCCGCAAGGGCGACTGCAAACAGACCCTACAGCACAGCCTCTCCCACACGCTCCGCTTCGCACGTCCCACGCTGTGAATCTTGACAAGGTTTCCGTTTTTTAGTGTCTTCCCCAGAGGGGTTCCTCGGCCTGGGCTTCTTGCCCAGGGGCCATGGCTGTGCAAGCATACCTGCGAGGGCCTGGCCTATATATTTCCCTTTTCTTTTTCTCATTTCTTCAATGTCAGGGGGCAGGGGCAGGGTGAGCACTGCCTCAGGCTCGGTGTCATCCCCATCTCCTGTCTGCCGTCTGGCAGCATGGTGACAGCACCACAAAAGTTTCTGTCCCCTCCCGGTTTTTTTTTTTTTCTTCCCTCTTTCTTTTTTTGTGGCTGCTGCTGTCATTGCCTACATTTTTGTCATCAGCCATTCAGGAGTGGACATGCGAGTAGACCTGGCATCCCAAGGTCTGCGCGTCTCCAGTGCCTCAGGCCCTAGCACCACAGAGCCTCCCTTCCACCGTTGGCCCCAGGTCCCATGAAGCACCCGTGGTGTGGCCGGTGCCCGCCACGTGGGAGCATAGTTTGCCATTTGAGCTCTGCCTCCTCCACTCGTGGTCAAGGATGTACTGCTCACTGGTGTGGTTAAGCTGTTAAGTCTTAGTGTTAACTTACCGTAGCCGCACACGCTTAGTGACTACTTAGTGTTGGTGGTAGAGTAAGTACCGTTAAGTAAGCTGTTTCCTCTGTGATGTGTGATTAACGATGTCTCTCAGATCTCTCTCCAGGTGCTAAGTTAAGTCACACAGGTACAGGCCCGCCCCGCCCGCAGTCAGACGAGGGAGCGGCTTCGCTCCAGTGGGGTGTAAACGAAGTTTCAGTGTGTTTGTCCCGCAGCCGCCTCTGACAGACAGAGCGTGTAGACAGCCCGCCCCGGCTCTTCCCCCACGACCCACGGCCTCTTGCACTGTGCCTGGACCCAGCCGGCCGGTGGCTTCAGACACTCCCGCCGCTTGAGAGAATGTCAACTTTCTCACATGTTGTTCATCACTATGTCGTGTTCCAATGCTGCCTCTGATCTTGACCTTGCGATCCTCGTTCGCGTGGCTCTCAGGGACTTGGGGCGCTCCTAGGACTCCCGTCTGTCCACGGCTGGCACAGCTGCCGCCGCCTCCCTCCTGCCATGCCCACCTTGGAGGGGCAGCCAGAGCTGGCAGAGAGCTTTGGGCTGGCATGTGGGCCTGTGTTCCCCAAGGGCTTGGAAAGTGTCCTGGTGGGTTGCAGATAGCAGTGGGTGGGTCAGCGGGCCCCAGACAGCACTCTCCTGTCTTCTTTGGCTTTTCTGAATCTTCCAGGATCTGTTGGTCTCCGTCTCCCTTTTCCTTCTCCCTGCTCCCAGGGACTTCAGACAGTGGGCCCTTCCATCCAAGTCCCTTCTGTCCTCTTTGTCCTCGCCATAGACACCCAGTCCCTTTGCACCCCACCCTGCCCACTGCCTCCCACTCTCTCCTCCACCCTCTGTCCCAGCTCTCATTCCTTCAGCCTCTGGCTCCTCCACACTTCCCTTCTTCCCTTCACAGTTCCACCCCTCATCTCCTCTCCTGTCCTTCCCACAGCAAGTGCCAGGCTCCTGGGCTACCCCTCCTCCCTTGTCTGCCCCCCATTCCTCGGCCACCCTTTTCTTCCTACCTCCATCCTTTCCCACCTGGCTCTGGGAGGGTTTCCTACCTGGTCCTGCTGACTGCAGCCCTGCATCCTGTCTCACGAGCTTGTCCTGTGACACTGCCCTTAGCCTCCTCAGTCTCTCCTCCCCCTGCTTTCTGAGGTCTTCTTTGGGCCCGAGCACCGGGGCCTGCGGGAGGCCAGAGGTCCTGTCCCTCCTGCCCGTACAAGAGGACAGGACGCCCCGTTAGCCGGGTGGCCGTGTTCACCCCAGACCAACCAAACTTCGTTTATACTGCCACTTTCTTGTGTTTGGGAAATGCTAAATTTTTTGTTCCTTTAAAATTTTCTTTTTTGATGCCACGGTGCCTCTTGCTGTTGCTGCTGACAGCAGAATTTGACCTGCTGGACCCGCTGTGGCCTGTATCTCTGTGTTACTGTATTCACCTATAGCATATGCTAAGCGTAGGTTTGGTAGACCTGTTAGGACTCCTTGGGCTTAGCCAACGGCGTTGGGTAAGCTTGGCGAGGCGCTCACCACCGTACAACTGTATCGTTAACGCTTAGAGCAGTGATGGCCGCTGTCAGCACTAGCCGCGAGAGCAAACTGCAAGCTGTGGGCGAGGAGCTGGGTTTCAGTAAAGCCCCCGCCTGCACCCACGTGCCCACCTACACTCACATGTGGACCCATGGCCACAGCCACGCGCCTGCGGGCGCTGTGATCACACCCGCTCCCTGGGGAGAGCAATCCCACCTCCTGTCCTGAGGCCCCGCACACAGGCCTTCCTGAAACCCAGCTCGAGCCCGCGGCCGCCCTAATACTGTTCATCTCCCTGTTTTGTGTCACACACCCTGCTACCTTGATTCACTCTTCGTCGTTGGCTAGGTTTTGGATTTATTACTTTCGAGGACGAGCAATCAGTGGACCAGGCTGTCAACATGCATTTTCACGACATCATGGGCAAAAAAGTGTGTAGTGGTAGTTTTATCTTACCTTAAGACCGAAGCAAGCCTTAGGCAACCGGGGCTTCACTGGAAAGCAAAACCCTACACTGCAGTCCTCTGCGGCCTCATGGTGGCCGGGGACGGGGACAGGTGGGAGACCCTGGGAGGAGGAGGCCTGGGCGGGCGCAGCCTCCAGTGGGATCCCGGCTTGCTTCAGGCTTGGTTCCAGCGACCACTCCTTCAGATGTGGCCCAGCCCCTTGTGTAATGGTGACCTGTCATGAGCCTGCCGAGCAGGGGCCTCCTGAGGCGAGGTTCCCTTAAACTGACCGAACTGAAACATCATGAAGGATTGGTTCCAATCGGGTCACTTACTGTGGATCTCCGGGACCAGCCACATGCTCTCAGTAGCACCTTAACCACGCGCAGTCAAGTGACCTCTGCTGTTCTGTCTTCATACTGTGTTGCTGCCTCTGGGGCCCCATTGCCACTCCTGTGGCTGCCTATGGCGGGTCTCCATCACAGTTCACCCTAGTGCCAAGGAACTGTAGTGTCCCACGTGAGCAGCGTGCTCGGGCCCAGGCTGCAGCAGGAGTCTGGGGCTCCCTCCCTGCAGCCTCTGAGCTGGCAGCTGGCTGCAGGGCCAGCAGCGGCACCCAGCTGTGACCCCGTCACCACCCCCACGCTTCCCTTGGACACCCCTAGTTGTGTCTGACCTGGCTGAGGTGACAATGGTGTGGAGGCCAGCCTGCCCGTTGTTGACCTTCACTGGTCAGAGTCCTGAAGTCGAAGGGCTGCTTTGTAAGCAGGACCTACTGTCCCTCAGGGGCCACTAGGGCCCCTTCACTCAGTGCTTTTAGCCTGCTGCTGCCTATCCCAGCTATCCCAGCACCCTGAGCCAGTGGGGTTCCATCCCCACCATAGGGCAGGTTCCCGTCTGCAACTGCAAAGTATGTTGCCCCAGCCACCCGACCTGGGCGGCCCTCTGTCGTGTACCTTGGAGCCTGGGCTGGGCCACCTTGCTATTGGTCTGCCCACAGTTGAAAGTACGCAGAGCCAGGCTGCCTCTAAGTAGGTCAGACCTGCCAGCTCCACTTAGCGCCAGTCGGCTCCTGGTGTCCCCAGCACAAAGGCTGCGCCTCTGTGGGGCGTCCCGGCCAGGTGGCTTGCTCTGAACACAGTATGAAGATTGCTTACTGATTCCAGTGTCCATTTATTACTGCATGTCTGTTCTTCTGTTAGACGTAATGTAAGATGCTCACAGCATTCTTTCTGACATCCCTTGAGTTAATGACATTCCTTAAGCCTTAGCCTGGGGAAGGTAAGTCCTCATCTTCCACTAGACGTTTAAATCAATACAGCCCGCGTGTTTCTCAGGTATGCCAAGGGTGGGCGGGTGGCAGGGCCGGGCCCTCCCTGGATAGAAGGGGGCTGCCGCCGCCCTAACTGAGGTGCACTCAGGTGTACCCCCATGGCTGCGTCTCCTGAGGGTTCCTGGCTCCCCTGCTGTTCGCAGTGGGGGCATAGGGCGTCTCATGGTTGTATCTGTTGTACCTGAGAAACATTTTTTATACAAAACAATTAGAGAGCAAAGTATTTTTTAAGAAAAACCTACTGGCCTAAATAAGGTTTATATAGTTAAGTACTTATTCTAAGTCATAAGGCGCTAAGTGTAGTCGTAAGTCACCAAGGGTGTGTCTGAAGGGCAGGGGCACAGGCTGCAGCTGCTTCCTAAAGCATGCTTGGTTTGTCTAGGTGGAGGTTAAGCGGGCTGAGCCTCGGGACAGCAAAAACCAAGCGTCGGGACAGCCAGGAGCCAGCCAGTGGGGCAGCCGTGTTACCCCCAGCGCCGCCAATGGCTGGGCAGGCCAGCCCCCTCCCACGTGGCAGCAAGGGTATGGCCCTCAAGGTAAGTCTCAAAGGCTGGGGCTTACTAGCCCCTGCACCCCTTGCTGAGGAGGGGCCTCTGCTGTGGCTGTCCTCTCTGGGCTGTGGTGACCCTGAACATGAGACTGGGCAGTGTCAGGGCTCCAGTGTGCACCATGTCTGCAGGCGGCACCTCTTGTTTCTCTGCAGTGTTCCTGTATTAAGCTCAATGGAAACTGCAAGGCCCCCTCAGTTGGGGAGGTGAACTCAGAACACCCCAAGTACATTATTCATCTGGCCTTGTTGGTTTGTTTTGGTTTTTTGAGGTAGGGTTTGCTTTAGCCCAGACTCACCTGGAATTCACTCTGTAGTCTTGGGCTGGTATTGAACTCACAGTAATCCTCCTGCCTCTGCCTCCAGAGCGCTGGGATTAGAGTTGTGCGCCACCATACCTGGCCTTGGTATCTATCAACTCTTGATGCTGTGACAAAACCAGCTGCAAGGAGGAAGGCTTTATTTTGACTCAGAGTCTGGGGGTGCCATCCTCTCTGGTCAAGGCAGGGGTCATAGTCATTTCAGAACGGATGAATGCTGCTGGTCAACTTGCTTTCTCCTTTTACTTGTTGAGTTTTAAATCCTATTTAAGTAAATAAATGGGGGGCAGGCATGTCAGGCCTGGTCTCTCCCTGGGGCAAGTGAATGTGACACTTGTACCACTTTTTGTGACAAGCTTAAATGGGCAGACCTCAGCTTTACGAATGCCTATAAGCCCCCAGCCCCCTTTGTATTTTTATTCATTGCGGTACCCCAGCTCATGGATAGGTGCTGCTGCCTTCGTTTCGAGTGGGTTTCTCAGTGACCCCAGCCTGGAATCCCCGCCCCTGGCCAGAGAGGGCTAACAGGCACTCTTGTCTCTTTGTTGTCTAGGAATGTGGGTCCCCGCAGGACAGGCAATTGGTGAGTCGTGTGTGCAGAAGGCATGAGACCCAAGCCCAAGGCAGCCTGCAACTGTTGGGGAGGGGGTGCCGCTGGGTGCGAGGCTACTGGGGCGTATCCCTGCTGTCACCATCAACTCCATGCTGTTTTGCAGGTGGCTATGGACCGCCCCCGGCAGGCAGAGGAGCCCCGCCGCCGCCACCGCCATTCACCTCCTATATTGTGTCCACACCACCTGGTGGCTTCCCCCCTCCTCAGGGCTTCCCACAGGGCTATGGCGCCCCACCACAGTTCAGTAAGTCCCCAGGCCATTTGGCCTTCCTTAGGGAGTAAGGCTGTGTCCTGTTGTCCCCAGGGTGGCTGAGGGTTTTCTACTGCTCCATTAGAAAGTGAAGAGAAAGATATGTTCCCTCTGTGTCACCAGCATTGGGAGGCCCAGCTGCCTCAGCATGTGGTGGGCCAGAGCAGCTAGCCCAGGACTAGTTCACAAGCCTGGCCAGGCCATCTGCCCGAGTGACTGACCTTGCTGGAGCCATCACACACTGCTGGGTGCTGCTGGAGGTGGGAGTCAGGGCTCCATGTTCTGAGCAGCACCATCCCGCTGGTAGCTTTCTGGAGCCCTAGAGTTTTGCCCCGGAATGACTCTCCGGCACTCTGTGGTTATGCTGTGAGCAGCTGCTGTGGCCACAGCCCTCTTCTCCTCTGGTGTTGGGTGGGAACCTGGGCACCACTGTAGGCTGGGCCGTGGTCCACAGCTGGTGCCAGTTTCCTCTCCTGTCTGCAGGTTTTGGCTATGGGCCTCCGCCCCCTCCGCCTGATCAGTTCGCCCCTCCTGGGGTCCCTCCTCCACCAGCCACTCCAGGGGCAACACCACTGGCCTTCCCGCCACCTCCTTCTCAGGCTGCCCCCGACATGAGCAAACCCCCCACGGCGCAGCCTGACTTCCCCTATGGGCAGTACGGTAAGTGCCTATCCTCTCCAGGTTAAGCCACGAGCCAGCTGGCCCCGGGCTTTGGGGTGTTGCTACCTGCTCAGGTGGGTCTGGAAGGATGGGGACTCTGGGCCTGCACATCTGTGCACACCCACATGGGACACAGGGACCTGGTAGAGCTCTGACACTCAGCACACTGGGTTTCTAGTGCTTTCTCTGACACCCTTGGGACTGTGGAGGGCCTGGCCAGGGTGTCCCCTCTCCCAAAGTCTCAGGCCCCTGAGGTGGCGTGGTCTGCGGGGACAGTGCCTGCTGGCTACTCGGCTTCTTGTCCCCAGCTGTCCTGAGTCCTTCTAGATTGGCTCTGCCTAGTGTTCAGGTGGCCCCGTCCTGCACAGATCTGAGTGGACTTTCTCCCTGCAGGTTACGGGCAGGACTTGAGTGGCTTCGGACAGGGCTTCTCGGACCCTAGCCAGCAGCCCCCATCCTACGGAGGGCCCTCGGTGCCGGGCTCGGGGGGCCCTCCCGCCGGTGGCAGTGGCTTCGGACGCGGCCAGAACCACAACGTGCAAGGCTTCCACCCCTACCGCCGCTAGCTGCCCGTGCCAAGCCCACTGCCATGTGCAGGCAGGACGAGACTTGGGAACTCTGACAATCACACCCGGCAGAAACTAGCGACTCAACCTTGGGGGCGGGGGGTGGACAGGCTGGCGAGGCTGGGGCGGCTGGACTGAGGTTTTAAATAGATTCCTTTCTTTGACCCAACCCATCGGCACAATAAAAAACAAGTCACTGGTTCAGCAACAGGGTTGACAAAATGTCTTCAGCTTTAATTCAGAATTTCAGGTTTCTTTTTCTTTTTTTTTTTTTTTTTGAAATTATTTTCCTGAGCCTTTTGTTTTACCGTATGTTGTAAACTTTTATGTTAAAGAAAAAAATATACATTTACAAATTGTGAGATTTTTAAGAGAAATTTTCTACGATGTATACTGGCTTATTTTTTAATTTAAAGCAGAGTTCCGTGGTGGTGTGGCGTGTCGGCCACTCTGCTCTGGCGGGCTGGGCGCCCTGAGCCCTCTCGGAAGTCTCAAGTGCTTGCTTTCTTGTGTTCACTCCTTGCTTTGGCTGCCCTGCCCGATGGCCGCGCCCACATCAGGGGTAGCAGGTGGGTGGCCTTGCTGGAGCCCCTCAGATGCTGCGTGGGGCGTGTCCTGGTGACCAGTTTGACTCTGGTTTGAATAAAGTGCGTTTGGACTAGAAGCGTGGTGTCTGCTGTGTGTCTGCTGCTCTCTAGGTTCTGGAAGGGCCAGGGGCACTGGTTGCAGGGGCCCTGGGGATGGCAGGGTGTACCCCTTTTGGCCACCTCTTGTCTGGTGAGTGGGGTAAGCCAGCCTGAGCCCCTCAGACTCCAGGAGCCCACCAGGCTTCGAAGTGACAGCCACAGGCTCTGTGACTAGGGTGGGGATATATTTGGGCCAGCAGCCTGGCATCTGAGACTTGGAGGTGTCACGGGAATGAACACCACGGAGCCCAAGCAAGGCCTGAGATCCAGTGACAGCCAAGGAAAGCAGGCACCTCAGGCATGCGGCCTCCTCTCCACACAGGTGTTGGTGCCAGGGTGGAAAAAAGCCAGCTCTCTGGGGGAGTCTAATCAGTTCTATGGGATTCCACACCTGCTGGGCGGTTCTAGCCATTAAGCTGGCTGGCAGGGTTGAGCAGGTGGCTTTGCAATGCCCTTAGGCTCTGGGCTCATCACACTCAGTTCTGCACCTAAGGCCTCCTGCACTCCCCAGCTCCTGCTTTTGGTCCTCCAGGAGGCTTGCCGCACCCCAGTCCTTCCTGCTGCCTCAGGGCCTTTGCATTGCTCCTGGTGCAGGCCTACCATCTAGATGCTTCCACACTGCGACTTTCCTTCCAGCGATCCTCCTGCCTCAGCCTGCCAAGTGCTGGGATTAAAGGTACATGCACGTATAGTCAGACCAGGAGGCTGAGGGTAGGAGGATTGAGGCCAGTCTGGAACTACACAGTCAATTCTAACCCAGGCTGAAGTGAGACCCCACCTGGAAAAAATAACACGCATGTATATATCTCCATCCACGGCACAGACCGGGAACTCACTATGGCCTACGTGTCTTCAAATGTGTCTTCAGACGGCAGTCCTGTCTCAGCTGCTCAAGTGCGGCGCGCCTCGACCAGCGAGAAAGGACGACCACCACTCGAAGATCCTTCCCAGATCACACTTTAATGGAGAGCCTTTGATTGAAGGGGGGGCAGGAAGCGAAGGGGCGAGCCGTTAAGAGGCAGCTGCTTTTATAGGAAAAAAGGACACGGATCGTCCCATGATTGGCTGGCTCCTGCTTGCCACCCCCAGATGCCACGGGATTGGTTAGGATCAGGAGATCAAGCATGCGCAAAAGCTTATGACCTCCTTGCTAACAAAATTGACCTTTTAGCTAACAAAGTAGTCTTCCATCCAAGCATTGCCTAATCCCAAATGCTGGGATTAAAGGCGTGCGCCACCACGCCCACCACGCCCGGCTCCCTGCAGTGGGATTAAAGGCCTGCGCCACCAACGCCCAGCTCCCTGCACTCAAGTGTAGGATCAGGTGTCTGCCATCACATGCCTAGCTGAACAATGCATACTTTTTTTTTTCCCCTGCTTTGTTTCTTAAGGTAGGGTCTTGCTCTCCCCCAGGGTGACTGTAATCCACTGTGCATTTTCAGGGTGGACCTGATCCTACCTTGCCTCCTGAGTGCTGGAATTAAAGTGGTGCACCAAAATGTCTGGCTCTTTTTTTTTAATTTTTAATAATATATTTAGGGATTGGGGATTTAGCTCAGTGGATAAGCATTTGCCTAGCAAGTGCAAGGCCCTGGGTTCGGTCCTCAGCACTGCAAAAAACAAACAAACAAAATATATATATATATATATATATATATATATATATATATATATATATATTTAGGGCTGGAGAGATGTCTCCAGAGCTTAAGGACTTGGGTTCAATTCCTCAGTAACCACATAAGCCAGATACACAAAGTGGCGCTGTGGCTAGAGGTCCTGGCACACCTGGACTCATTCTGTCTCTAAATATATATAATGTAATATGTAAATATAAGTGTATAAAATATTTAAATATATAAATCTAAGTAAAATATTTAAATATATGTATCTACAAACAGAGAAAGAGAATCAGCATGCCAGGGACCCTGCTCCTAGAGATAGACTAGACACAAGCCACTTTTTGCACCTGGCTTTACGTGGGTACTGGGGAATCAATCCATCATTATTAGGCTTTGTAGGCCAGTGTCTTAACCACTGAGCAATCTCCCCAGCTCCTTCATGTCTTGTGTGTGTTACTGGGGGGCTGACATTGAATCCAGGGCCTCATGTATACTAATTTTTAGTTCTTAGAGACAGGGGCTCATGTAGCTCAGGCTGGCCTTTAAATCATTTTGTATCTCAAACTAGCCTTGAATTCCTCCTGTCCCCACTTTCCCTGGTGCTAGGCTGACAAGTATGTGCTTCCACGGTGGATGGGACCCAGGCCTTCAGCTCCGCCTGTTCCCTCCACACATCCCCACACACACCTATAGGGATGAGTTCTCACTGTTCCCCAGTTCAGATCCCTCCAGTAGGTGGGCCATGCTAATTCTGGTATTCTAACAGATTACTGTGCAAATAATGAACCCAGCAGCCTGCTTTCTTAGTGATAGCATTTAGCTTTATGCCCTTAAAGCCTGACTGGTTCTTTTCAGGGGAGCCAGGACCCTGTCTCCTGCCTGATCTGACATCTTCAGTGTCCATGATCCCAAACCCACACCCACCTGCCGACAGTCACTCCATAAATACTTGGACATTCACTGGATCCCAAAGCCTATGCAAACCCAGGCAGTCAGTCACATGCTGGGTTGCTAAAAGAGATCCAGTCTCAAAAATAAACAGGGCTGGAGAGATGGCCCAGCGGTTAAGGCACTTGCCTCCAGTGCCTAAGGCCCTGGGTTGAATTCCCCAGTACCCACATATGCCAGACCCACAAGGTGGTGACCCTGGTTCTCTGTCTCTCTGTCTCTTTCTCTCTCTCCCTCCCCCCCCTCTCTCCTCTCTGTATGTGTCTGCTTAAAATATTTTTTAAAAATGCCAGGCGTGGCACACACCGTTAATTCCAGCACTCGGGAGGCAGAGGCAGGAGGATGGCCATGAGTTCGGGGCCACCCTGAGACTATATAGGGAATTCCAGGTCAGCTGACCCCCAGCCTGGGGGCGTGGAAATAATAAGAATTCCAATTCTTCGGATGCTCGCGGCTGCGCTCTGGCCTCCGTCCAGCAGGCGGCGCGCGCCCGTCTCGAGAAGGCGGAAGCCAGCGGGCGGCCCCGGGGGCGTGGCCGGAAGGCGCCTCGGGATAACTGCGCAGGCGCGATCCCAACTGTCTTTTCCGACGAAGCGGCGACATGGTAAGTGCGGCGCTCGCGCGCTCCCTCCGCGGCTGTATCGGTCTCCATCCGCCGTCCGTGTGTCCTGCCGGGGCCGAACTCTGCCGCCCTGTGTGAAGCGAGCCTCCCGGGTCCCCTGGGGCCGACCATGGGACGCCGTGGTGGGATCTGGGGGGTTGGGGTGCGGGAGGCCGCGGGCCCGGCTTGACCCGGCCGAGCCGCCGTAGCGCCGCCCGCGCGCGCGTCTCGGGGACGAGCTGGGACAGGGACCCGGCGGCTCCCGTGACCCCGGCCCGCGCTCCGCAGGCGGAAGTCGAGCAGAAGAAGAAGAGGACCTTCCGCAAGTTCACCTACCGCGGCGTGGACCTGGACCAGCTCCTCGACATGTCCTAGTAAGACGGGGCTCGAGCCCGCGGCGCCTGCGCGCGGTGGCAGGCCGGTGCCGGGAGGAAGGGTCTGGCCCTGGGGGCGGGGGTCCGCGCTGAGGGTCGCCCTGCCCTCCCGTCCCCCCAGCGAGCAGCTCATGCAGCTGTACAGCGCGCGGCAGCGGCGGCGGCTCAACCGCGGCCTGCGGCGGAAGCAGCACTCGCTGCTCAAGCGCCTCCGCAAGGCCAAGAAGGAGGCTCCGCCCATGGAGAAGCCCGAGGTGGTCAAGACGCACCTGCGCGACATGATCATCCTGCCCGAGATGGTGGGCAGCATGGTGGGCGTGTACAACGGCAAGACCTTCAACCAGGTGGAGATCAAGGTGAGGAACGCCGCCCCGCCTTGCTGGGGGACCCCGCGCCCGCCCCCACCCGGCCTTGCTGGGACCCTTGCCTGACCGCCCGCCCGCCCGTCCACAGCCCGAGATGATCGGCCACTACCTGGGCGAGTTCTCCATCACCTACAAGCCCGTGAAGCACGGCCGGCCCGGCATCGGCGCCACGCACTCCTCGCGCTTCATCCCCCTCAAGTAGCCGCGCAATAAACACATTCCGGCCGGGCGCGACGTCTCTTTCATTGGGGAGGGTGGGCGGGGAGAGGGCTGCCGCGGTTTGGGGTGGTCACTGAAGGAGGTGGGGGTGCAGGGCCCCTACATCGGCCCCGACAGGTTAGCTGAATGGGTCGGTGTCCATCCTGGGTGCTTAGGGGGCGGGAGGACCCTCAGCAGGTGCCCTGCAGCATGCCTGGAATAAGCCCACCTGGCTGGCGGTGGTCCCCTCCCGTCAGGGTCACCGGCCTGCAGCCTCCGCCTCTCTGACCCCTTGCGCATGCGCAGCGCCTCCCTGGGGGCGGGGCGCCATCAGGTTCCCCTACACTCGGCCTTCTTGGGGACCAGGTATGGTGCAGGTTCCTGTGCATGCTTGGGCTGTGGGCGCTTGCAGACAAGATGAGTCTGGGACCTTTTAGCCAGGTTGCCCTGGAGACCGTTTCCAGGGGAAACGGCCATTTGATGTGCTGGTATTTGGATGCCACCTCCCCCTCTGTGCAGGCTCAGTCTGAGACCCTCACAGATCCCCATTTTGCATGCGCCCTAAGAGGCGCCAATTGAGTGTGTCTGGGAGGCCTTCCAGGCTCTTGTTTCGACCCTGTGCCCACTGGGGAGCCTAGGATGGGATTGGGGAAGTGCGCGAGGTCATGCCGGGGCTGTGGTGACCCTGGGGTACTTGGAGCCACCTCACACCCACTAGGGGTCCCTTATCCACGCACAATGGAGGCACCTGGTGTCACTGGAGCCCTCAGAAGAGGCTTAAAGCACTGCAGTGGGGGTGGGGGACCACCGAGGTCATTGATCCTGTGTCCATTGCCCAGGATGGGAGTGAGTCAGCGTTGAATCACTGGCGTCTTGCCTGGGGCCTGAATTCTTAGGGGAGACCTGCCAGTGGGTTCCCCACACTCAAACCCTTGCAGCGCCGCCTCCCCTCCACGCACACTGATACTGGAAACAGGCCAGAGACACGCCCAAGGTCACATTGGGAGGGAACAAACACAACTTTGGGTCCTGGGTTCTGCATGATCCCCAGCCCCAGTTGAGATCTGGGAGTCCTCCAGGATGGCTTTCAATGGCCGATGCCCCCACCCAGTCCCTACTGAGCCCTGAGCTCACACACTAGGATGGCCAGGAACAGCTCAGCAATTCTGCCTCAGCCTTTCAAGTGCTAGGATTATAGGTGTGAGCCGCCATGCCTATCTGCTTTGTTTTGGTTTTTGAGGTAGGGTGTCACTCTGGTGGTCTCAAACTCAGTGATCTTCCTGCCTCATGAGGCCTCTGGGTGCTGATACTAGAGATGGCATTCACCACGCCCATCAGGGCTGGGCTTGGGCTGCCTTTTATAATTGAGGCCGATTCTGTAGCAGGCCTCAAACTGCAGCATCCTCCTGCCTCATCCTCCCTGGTGCAGGGACAGCAGAGGCCTCCCTGACCCTTCGCAGGGCAGCAAAAGCCCCTAGCATCCTTGGCAAGAAGCTGTGCCCAGCTCTGGCGAGAGCATGGCCTCAGCTCAGAACAGGAGGACCCCACCTGGCCTGGCACCGTGGCCCCTCTGATTCCTGGAACCCCCAGGCAGGAAAAGGTCCCAAAGCCACGGCTTGAAGTCCGCCTCCTGGTCCTGTGTGTGGGGCTGCCCTAACTCTGGGTGTTAGAACCTCAGGGGACCCTTTGAAGACCAGGAAAGCTGAGGAGGAGTCCTTGGGACCCCCAGCCCTTCTTATGGCTTCCTGCAAAAGTGGGGAGAAAGGGCAGAGACAGGACAGTCACGTGTGTCCACAGGCACAGTCCGGAGAACAAGGAGAAATTGGGAGGGGGATCCCCAGATACCCTTAGTGTGTCTGCCCATGCCGACTCTCTCCAGGGCCAGCCAGGACCCTCAAGAGAGCCCCCACTCTGATTGTCTGCCCTGGTCCATCAGCAGCCAGGGGCATCTGTGCAGATGAGCCTGCCCCCCCCATCCCCTCAGGTTCTGATGCAATCTCCAGGGTTCCAGTCGGAGGGTGCACCCTGCGGTGGGGCATGGGAGCGGGATATTGGTCCTTGGACACCCCCTCCCCCCTCCCAATACGCCAGCCTTTGATTCCAGCAGAGGCCCGACGCCCTGCAGCCATCACTGGTCCCCACCCCGGGTTGCTATTGGTTGTTGCCATGACACCAGTTCGTCTTCCCGGGCCGTCATTGGCCACTAGGCCTGCATCCTTCATCCAGCATCCTCCCCCTCACGGTGGTCTCGCCCAGAGCCCAGGGAGGCCTGGCCAGGCCCAGATCGGGCTTTGTCCATCCTGGACTCCCCCTGCCAGTGCGCTGAGTGAGGCCCCGGGACACCCTGAACCCAGACTTAGGCGGAGCTGAGCCAAGAGGGAGGAGCCCTCCTCTGTGCCTCCCCAGCTGCAAGTAAGAGGGTGCGTTCTGGGGTGGGGTGCAGCCTGCCTTGCCTGTCAGTGCACTCAACCCCCTATTGCTTGAGTGGCAGCTGGAGAGGTGGACGTGTGCTGTGACCCTAGTGTGCACCCACCCACTCACAGGCTTAAACGCTCGAGTGGAGGTGTGTGTGGGCAAGGCTGCTTGCTGTGTGTCTCGGGTGGTGGTGTGCCTCTCTGGGCATCAGTTCCTTCAGTTAAGGGTGGGGACTGGATGGCCCACCTTATGCAGCCCCTCCCCCCCCGCTGGAATTCTCAGGATCACCTCCAGCTCTTGGTGCTTCCTCTCTGTGACCATGACCGATTTCTGGGTCAGGGGCAGTCAGGAGGACTTCCTGGAGGAAGATGTAGTTCCCCTGGAAGACAGCTTCCTGGGCAGTCTGTGAAGGAGGACTCCGGGCTTAGCCCCGGGCACGAGGGGGCTGTAGCAGGTGCTGGAGATCTGGACGGATGGAATCCAGTTTGTGAGATTATTTATTGATTCTTTGTAGGTGTTTCCAGCAGGAAAGAGCTGGAGCGGGGACTGGGAGAGGGGTGTCAGGGACTGGGGAGAAGGGGATTCAGCCAGGTCCCTTGTAGAGCTGGAGGCCTGGCACTTGTGAGGTGGCAGGGGGAGGGGCTCCCACAGGGCTGCATGGTGGGGGGAGAGGGACATGTGGGAGGGCTTGGCTTCAGTTTCCCCCTGTCTGGCCACAGAATTGTGACACCTCTGGCTGAGCTGATAACAGTCTTGACCTTGGCTGAGATTTTGCCATGAGTGGATGAGTATCAGGGTCAAGGGTGCCAGCCTCCCCTTCCCCTTCCACCTCTGCCCCTGCTTTTCCCATCAGCCCTTGGGGGGTGGAGGTGGGTTATCTCTGTCCCTCATATGGGTCCCATCCGGCCTTCACGGTGTGGATAATCCCTCCCTCCCTCCTCTTTTTGCTTGCTTGCACGCATGTTCATCTGTGTGTGCATGTGTGCAGGGAGAGACCAGAAGTCGATGCTGGGTGTCTTCCTTGAACCCTCTCCACCTCATTTATTGAGACAAGGTCTCCACTGGCCCAGGGACCGGGTCTCTGCCTCCCCAGTGCTGGGGTCTCAGGCGCACACCACCAAGCCTGGGAGTTACATGGCTTCTGGGGATCCGGACTCAGGTTCTGGCACGGGTGGCAAGCACTGTGCCATCCGACTGAGCCATCTCCCTAGGCCCTCCTATTTTATTTTATTTTAAATATTTTATTTATTCATTTTTCAAGCAGAGAGAGAGAGTGCACCAGGGTCACCACCTTGTGTATCTGGTTTATGTGGGTTTTGGGGAATTGAACCTGGGACCTTAGGCACTGGAGGCAAGTGCCTTAACCGCTGAGCCATCTCTCCAGCCCCCCCCTTTTTTTTTAAATATTTCTCCCCTATTTTAGACAGTCTCCTCTAGCCCAGGCGGGCCTCAAACTTATGATCCTCCTGCCTCCACCTCCTAAATCTGGGGAAGACGGGCATGGGTCACGGTGCCCCTGCAGAAAGTCTGGGTTCTGATTATATCTTTCTTCCTGGTTCAGGTTCGTATTCCCTAGTAGCTCTCCACCTTATTGAGAGAGGGTCCATCGCAGAACTCAGTGTTCACTAACTCACTGGGTTAGCTAGCCAGCAAGTCCAGGGGATACTCCTGCCTCTGCCCCCCCCACACACACAACTGAGATCACAGGTGTACACCATCACATCCACCTTTTAAAAATAATTATTTAGGGCTGGAGAGATGGCTCAGCGGTTAAGGCACTTGCCTCCAGTGCCTTAAGGCCCCGGGTTAAATTCCCCAAAACCCACATAAGCCAGACTCACAAGGTGGTGGCCCTGGTGGTGTGCTCTCTCTCTCTCTCTCTCTCTCTCTCTCTCTCTCTCTCTCTCTCTCTCTCTCTCTCTGCTTGAAAATAAATAGCCGGAGTGTGGTGGCGCACGCCTTTAATCCCAGCACTCGGGATGCAGAGTTAGGAGGATCACCATGAGTTCAAGGCCACCCTGAGACTCCATAGTGAATTCCAGGTCAGCCTGGGCTAGAGTGAGACCCTATCTCGAAGGAAACCAAAAAAAAAAAAAAAAAAAAAAAAAAAAAAAAAAAAAAAAAAAAAAAAAAAAAAAAAAAAAAAAAAAAAAAAAAAAAAAAAAAAAAAAAAAAAAAAAAAAAAAGAAAGAAAGAAAAGAAAAGAAAAAAGAAAAAGAAAAATAATATTTATTTATTTACAAGCAGAGAGAGATAAAGGAGAAACAAAGAGAATGGGCATATCAGGGCCTCCAGCCACTTTGTGCATCTGACTTTATGTGGATACTGGAGATTTGAACTACTGTCCTTAGGCTTTACATGCAAGTGCCTTATCTGCTGAGCCATCTCTCCAGTCCCACACCCATCTTTAAAAATATTTGTAAGGGCCGGGCGTGGTGGCGCACGCCTTTAATCTCAGCACTCGGGAGGCAGAGGTAGAAGGATCACCATGAGTTCAAGAAGGCCACCCTGAGACTACAGAGTGAATTCCAGGTCAGCCTGGACTAGAGCGAGACCCTACCTCGAAAAACCAAAAAATATATATATATATATATATATATATATATATTTGCAAGGAAGGAGAGAGAGAATGGGCATGTCAGGGCCTCTAGGTGCTGCAAACAAATCTCGACGTGTGCACCACTTTGAGCACCTGGCTTTCTGTGGGTCCTGGGGATTCAAACTGGACTTGTGAGGCTTTGCAGGCAAGTGCCTTAACCACTCAGTCATCTCTCCAGCCCCACACCCATCTTTTACATGATTTTTGGAGATTTGAACTCGGGTCTAAGCTGCAGGGGGGAGGTCCTGGGTCTCAGCCCCCCACCCCATCGTCTGCTGGTCTCCGAGGCATGGGATTGTGATGAAAAAATAGTCAACCCGTCTCCTCTGGTCCCTTCAGAGTCATAGATGACATCAGGATGGCTACGCATGGCCCTGTGGGGGAGGGGCAGAGGAGCAGGTGTACCCTCCTAAGGTGGAGGGGCAGGGCTGATTTGAGGACCACTGATCTCCCTCTGGCTGGCAGGCAGAGAGGAGGCGGCCCCAGAAGGGACGAGATGCCATTGGTGGGGCCTCAGACAAAGGCGGAGGGAGGGGGCACAGGCTGATGGGAAGGGAACAAAGAAGAAGGGGGGTCGTTGGGGGGTTCCGGGATGGCTGTGGCCCGAGGGCCAGACTGAGGGAAGAGGCTGCAGAGCCAGCCGTGAGCATAGCCAGCCGGAGGGACAAAGAGCCAGGGCAGACAGGGCAGAGCTGAGGGCGTCAGTGCCACCAGAGCCCGGCCATGAAGGTACTTTCCGGGGACTCAGCACCGATCAAATGGCTTGGGCTGTATGGGGGTTCTGGTTCCCTGGGGTGACCCCCATGAGCTTGTGTCCAGCTGAGAGGCACTCACTCTATGGCCAGGCCTTTCTGGATGCCTGCTTGGGCAGGCTGGCTTTTCTGGGACAGGTCCTGTCTGTCTGTCTGTCTGTCTGTCGTCACCTTCTTTGGCATCTGCCTGTAAGCCTGGTGGCCTTGGGTTGGTTTGTGCATTTGTTTAGACTGTTGTGGTAACGGATGTCTCTGCGCCCCCCTGCCTGGCTGTACACATGTTCAGGAGCCTGTCAGTCTGTCAGCAGCATTCTATCTATCTGACCAAGCTCTACTTCACGCCCTCACTGGGCGTGCCTGTCACCCTCATCTGTCCCCAGATTCACCAGGCCCCACCTGCGTCAGTGCCTACTGGCCACTGACACCCAAGAGCCACAATCCCAATGTGGGTGGCAGGGCTGGGTTTGGACCCCATTTTCCCAGCCTCTCTGCTCAGTTCCCTGACCCTGTGGCCCCAGGCACTACGAGGACTGAAGATGACCAGCTCCGTGGCTTCATCCTATGAGCAGCTGGTCCGACAGGTGGAGGCCTTGAGGGCTGAGAACAGTCACCTACGGCAGGAGCTGAGGGACAACTCCAGCCACCTGTCAAAGTTGGAGACGGAGACCTCGGGCATGAAGGTGAGTACTTGGACCGATGCAGGACGGATGGCCCCGGTTCTCGAGAGGTCTTAGGGTTGGGGGCTGGGGGTCCAGGCTCCCTGGGAAGTCACAAGGCCACAACCGTGTCCCCTGCCGTGCCCACAGGAAGCCCTGCAGCACCTGCAGGACAGGCTGGAGCAGGAGGCGAGCGCGCTGGTGAGCTCCGGGCAGAGCGAGGTGCTGGAGCAGTTGAAAGGTAAGCAGGGCACAGGCGCAGGTCACCGAGGGCAGCTGGACTCGAACCTGCAGCCTTGACCTCCTCTCATCA
Source organism: Zapus hudsonius (assembly GCA_004024765.1). Taxonomy (NCBI): domain Eukaryota; kingdom Metazoa; phylum Chordata; class Mammalia; order Rodentia; family Dipodidae; genus Zapus; species Zapus hudsonius. The sequence goes on from PVHP010014610.1 coordinate 32,385, forward strand.
GCTCTGCAGATGGACATCAGCACTCTGTACAACCTCAAGTTCCAGCCGCCCGCCCTGGGCCCCGAACCTTCCACTCAGACCCCAGAGGGAAGCCCTGTCCATGGCTCCGGGCCCTCCAAGGAGAGCTTCGGCGAGCTGAGCAGGGCCACCCTCAGACTGCTGGAGGAACTGGACAGGGAGAGGTGAGGGCCTGCGACAGTGGCCTCCGCTCAGCCCAATGGCCTGGGGCCCTGCCCTTCAGGCCAGCCACCGGCCACAGGCCTCTTCTGTCCGCACCCCCCCTCTCCGGACCCAGCTGGCTGAGAGGGTGGGGTCATTCCTGGGAGGTGTCCCTTGGGGAGGGCACCAGGCAGGCTTAGCTCCAGAAGGCCCCAAGGATGCTTTGTAGAGAGAGGGAAGCAGCCCCAAAACTCTGGGCCCAGGGCCAGCAGAGGGGGGCAGGGTCTACAGCCAGCTCAGCTCCTGTGTCCACTGTGTGGCCCCCCTCGCCTCAGACTTCTTAGTAAAGTGGGGAGAGTTTGGTTTTGTTTGTTTGTTTGTTTGTTTGTTTTGTTTTTTATTTGAGGTAGGGTCTCACTCCAGCCCAGCTAACCTAAAACTCACTCCGTAGCCCAGGCTAGCCTCAAGCTCACAGCTCCCCCCCAACCTCCCTAGTGTTGAGATCAAAGGCGTGTGCCACCACAGCTGGCTATTAGGAGTTCTTTTTAAAAAGATCTTATTTAGTTGCAAGCAGAGAGAAGAGAGAGAGAGAGAGCGAGTGGGTCACTAGGCTAAGCAGGCAAGCACTCCAGCCCCTGGGCTGTTATCATTTAAGGACCTGAGTTCAATTCTCTCGTCTCCTCGTAAAAGCCAGATGCACAAGGAGTTCATTTGCAGTGGCTGGAGGCCCTGGTGTGCCCATTCTCTATCTGCCTCTTTCTCTCACTCTCTTTCAAATAAATAAATAAAATAATTTACACTGCTGTGAGTTCGAGGCTACATAGTGAATTCCAGGTCAGCTTGGGCTAGAGTGAGACCCTACCTCAAGAAAAACAAAAAAGAAAATTACACGTATATTTATACATTTACTTACGGTATTAGACTTGCTTGCCACCATTTTTGCATGGGTTCTGGGGATTGAACTCAGGTCCTTACCCACTGAGCCGTCACCCCAGCCCTGTTACTGTTCTTTTATTTTTCAGTTTTTCGGGGGTGGAGGTCGGGGGAGGGTCTCACTCTAGCCCAGGGTGCTCCCACCTCTGCCTTCCTCCTGAGTGCTGGGATTGCAGGCCTGCCCACCATGCCCGGCTTGGTTCAGTTTGGGGGGTTTTGATTGTTCTTAGGCCTTGGCTGGAGCCCTGGCAGGACGGGTGCCCAGGGCCCAGGCCGGCCTCCTGCCTCAGCTTCCCAAGGGGTTGCTTTTTCTGCTTGGCTGGGTGGGGGGCAGGTGGGGGCGGGGTTCCAGAGCGCCCCTAGTCCGTCCTTCCGCAGATGCTTCCTGCTGAGCGAGATCGAGAAGGAGGAGAAGGACAAGCTGTGGTACTACTCTCAGCTGCAGGGCCTGGCCAAGCGCCTGGACGAGCTGCCGCGCGTGGAGACGGTGAGCCAGGGCCACCGCCAGGGTGCGAGAGGGTGTGAGCCCCCTTCACTCACGGGCACAGGGAGGGCCGTGTCCCGGGCCCCTGGTCACTCCTCTGGGGCCCCCCAGCAGTTCTCCATGCAGATGGACCTGATCCGGCAGCAGCTGGAGTTCGAGGCCCAGCACATCCGCTCGCTCATGGAGGAGCGTTTTGGCACCTCGGATGAAATGGTGCAGCGTGCACAGGTGCGGGCCAATCTGAGCGGAGCGCGTTGTGGGCGGTCTGGAGGAGGGTGACTCCCAGGGTCTGGTTCGTGGGTGGAGTCATGGTGTGGGGTCCTGCCAGGGAAGCAGTGTCAGACCAGGGGGCGGGGTCATGCCCAGGAGAAGGTGAAGTCAGCCTGGGGGGAAATTGAGTGAGAAGGCGCAGTCAAGCCGGAGAGGTGGTTCAGCGGTTAGGGTGCTCACCCGCAAAGCCTAAGGACCTGGGTTTGATTCCCCAGCACCCACATAAAGCCAGGTGCACAGAGTAGTGCATGCATCTGGAGTTTGTTTGCAGTGGCTGGAAGCCCTGGTGCACCTATTCTCTCTATCTCTGCTTGCAAATAAATAAAATATTTTTTTACAAAAGGAAAGGAACAGCCGGGCGTGGTGGCACTTGGGGGGCAGAGGCAGGAGGATCGCCGTGAGTTACTGAGTTTGAAGCCAGCCTGGGCTACATAGTGAGGTGGAGGCAGCTAGGGAGGGGTGGGCTCACATCAGGTAGAAGTCGGAATCAGAGCCTGGAGTGTCAATCAGAAGGTGGGCTCAGGCCGGGCATGGTGGCGTACGCCTATAATCCCAGCACTCGGGAGGCAGAGGTAGGAGGATCACCATGAGTTCGAGGCCAGCCTGAGACTACAGAGTGAATTCCAGGTCAGCCTGGGCTAGAGTGAGACCTACCTCGAAAAGCCAAAAAAAAAAAAAAAAAAAAAAAAAAAGAAGAAGAAGAAGAAGGTGGGCTCAGAGTGGAGGAGTGGGTGGGCAGGAGGAGGACTGGGTGAGCCTCCACTTCTCTCCCCTGGCTGGCAGATCCGCGCTTCACGCCTGGAGCAGATTGACAAGGAGCTGCTGGAGGCGCAGGACCGGGTGCAGCAGACGGACCCCCAGGTAGTGGACGCTCAGCCCCACTGAGCCAGTTGCAGCAGCCTGTGTACTTTGTGGGGCACCAACAGACTGAACCCTGCTCCACGCTCTCCCTGCAGGCTGTGCTGGTGGCGAAATCCATGGCGGCAGCGGAGGACCCAGAGGCAGAGGTCCCCACACACCCTGAGGATGGTGCCCCTCAGCCCGGCAACAGCAAGGTGAGATGGGAGAAGCCAGGGGGTTGGGGTGAGGGGTGGGACAGCTGCGGTGAAGTGAGGCCTTGTGAGGCTGGGGTCTTCGTTTCTGAGGACAGGGTCTTGCTCTGCAGGCCAGGCTGGCCTCGAACTGTGGCAACCCTCCAACTCAGACTCCCCATAGACTCATGTAGCCCAACTGGCATCCACTCTGTAGCTGAGGATGAACTTGAACTTCTGGTCCTCCTGCCTCCTTCTCCTGAGTGCTGCCCTTGGGATCTACCCAGGGCTTTGTGTGCGTTGGGAAGGTGCCAGCCGATTTTTGTTTGTTTTGAAACAGGGTCTTACTCTAGCCCATGGTGACCTAGAACTCACTCTGCTGGCCAGGCTGGCCTCAAACTCACTACAATCCTCCTGCCTCAGCCTCCAAATGCTGGGATGAAAGGCATGAGCCACCACACCTGGCTCTACACCCCCCACTTTTTGTGGAGACAGGGTCTCATGTAGCCCAGGCTGGCCTCACTCACCACATAGCTGACAATGGCCTTGAACTCCTGATCCTTCTGCCTCCCTCTCCTGAGTGCTGAGACAACAGGCACGCGTCATCGCGTGCAGGCTCCCAGGGCCTCATGCATGTAAGACAAGCACTGTACCCACCTGAGGCCACTCTCCAGGGGAAGTTGTCAGGTGTGGGGACAATTCCCACTCTGACGCAGCGCTCCCCCCACCTCCCTTCCATGACCCTGCAGGTGGAGGTGGTTTTCTGGCTTCTGTCTATGTTGGCGACAAGGGACCAGGAGGACACAGCGCGCACCCTGCTGGCCATGTCCAGCTCCCCAGAAAGCTGCGTGGCCATGCGCCGCTCCGGCTGCCTGCCCTTGCTGCTGCAGATCCTGCATGGCACAGAGGCGGGGGCAGGGGGCCGAGCAGGAAGCCCTGGGGCACCGGGTGCCAAGGATGCCCGCATGCGTGCCAACGCGGCCCTGCACAACATCGTCTTCTCACAGCCCGACCAGGGCCTGGCTCGCAAGGAGATGCGAGTGCTGCACGTGCTGGAGCAAGTCCGGGCCTACTGCGAGACCGGATGGGACTGGCTGCAAACTCGAGAGGGCGGGGGCAAGGGCAGCGGTAAGTGCAAGTGCAAGGGGTCCCTGCAGGGGGGAGGGGCAGAGGAGTACCTCAGAGTCCCCCTGGGGCAGGAGAGTACCCCAGAGCGCCCCTGACTGTCCCTGGGGCAAGGGACATGTGCCACAAAGTCCTCAGAGTCTGAGTGGTGGGGGGACCAAAGCCCAGAGCCCCTGGCATAACAGGCTACCCCATGCCCCCAGCCTCACTGGGGGTTCTAGGCTGTCCCTCTACCCCTGACCACGCCCCCAGCCTCCCTGTGGTTCTAGGCTGTCCCTCTACCCCTGACCACGCCCCCAGCCTCACTGTGGTTCTAGGCTGTCCCTCTACCCCTGACCACGCCCCCAGCCTCACTGAGGTTCTAGGCTGTCCCTCTACCCCTGACCACGCCCCCAGCCTCACTGTGGTTCTAGGCTGTCACTCTACCCCTGACCACGCCCCCAGCCTCACTGTGGTTCTAGACTGTCACTCTACCCCTGACCACGCCCCAGCCATCTTTGCACATTCTTCTTGAGCTAGGGTCTGAGTTATCCAGACTGTCTTTAATATCACTGTAACCCTGGCAGCTCTGGACTTCCTCCTGCCTCTGCCACCTGAGCAGCTGGGGTGACAGGACTGGGTCGCCATGCCAGCTATTACAGAAGCACAGCATGAGCTTCCTGCCTTGCTTCTGTGCCCAAGAGTGCAGTGGCTTCACTTCTGTCTGTGAGGAGGCTCACTGCTCTGGGATTGAGTGACAGAGCAGTGTGCCAAGCGCATGCGGTGGCGACATTGGGTGTGTGGGGGAGGGAACTGTTGGGGTCACCTGAGGATACGTCCCCAGGAGTGAGGTCTCACCTGCTCCCTTGCCCACAGCCCCAGTCCCCATCGAGCCCCAGATTTGCCAGGCCACCTGTGCAGTGATGAAGTTGTCTTTTGATGAGGAATACCGCCGTGCCATGAATGAGCTAGGTGAGTGTCATTCCCCCTGGTGTCGCCTTCGCCACTTGACACGGGTGTTGGTTGACAGGACAAAGGGCAGGTCAGAGGGTTGGCCACTGGGCAGCGATGGGGGACCACATCAGTCCATCCATAGAGACGTGGCCGTCCTGTCCTCAGAATTGGGGAGGTGGGCTTGCGGAGAGCAGGTGTGGGTGCAGGGACTGGGGAGACCAGGCTGCCTATGGGGGTGTGAGGAGCACCCAGCATGGAGGACGGGCCGCCCTCCCAGGTGGACTGCAGGCCGTGGCGGAGCTTCTGCAAGTAGATTATGAAATGCACAAGATGACCCGGGACCCGCTCAACCTCGCCCTGCGCAGATACGCTGGCATGACCCTCACTAACCTCACCTTCGGGGATGTCGCCAACAAGGTTCCCAGGGGTGCCGGGCAGGCGGGTGGGTGGTCAATGTCTGCATTGGTTTATAGGGATCCCATGAGCAACTTAGCCTTTCTCCCCCTGCCTCCAGCCTGAACAGTAGTCCCTGATTCTAGATGGGTAGACTGAGGCCCAGGTTGGGTGGGAGACAGGGACAGGTGGGCCAGACTTGCTACTCTGTATTGCTTCCATTGGGAAGGGCTGTTCTTGGGAGTGTCATGGCCTCTTGGCTCAGGAAGGTCAAATGTCTGCATCTGTCTGAGCCTGGGTCCCCACCACACCTGCTGACGCCCTCGCGTGTTGTCCTCTGTCACCCCCAACAGGCCACACTGTGTGCCCGCAGGGGCTGTATGGAAGCCATCGTGGCCCAGCTGGCCTCGGAGAGCGAAGAGCTCCATCAGGTACCGGGCAGGGGGCCGGGCTGGTCCTGACCCTCCCAGGTAGAGTGGATGACCAGGATCTTAAGGTCCTCCCGTGCCCGGTGATGTCCCAAGCACTGCTGCCCGACACTCTCCAGGATCGGTGGGAGGGTTGCAGGATGGCTATGAGCCAGGGCTCTGGGTCCTCAGTGTCCACCCTTCCCCCCAGGTGGTGTCTAGCATCCTACGGAACCTGTCGTGGCGGGCGGACATCAACAGCAAGAAGGTGCTGCGGGAGGTCGGCAGCATGACTGCACTGATGGAGTGTGTCCTGAGGGCCTCCAAGGTGGGCACCAGGCAGGGCAGGACTGAGGGGGCAGAGGGGCCCTCACAGCGGCTCCCTGTGAGCCTCGGGGGGGGGGGCTGGAGACACCGGGAAGGTGGTGAGTGTCCCTCCTCCAGGGAAGTCAAGTGGAAGAGGCCTGGTGGATGACACTGACATGGCCGAGACTCTGATGTCCAGCCCTGTGCTTTCAAGGCCTAGAGGGTTGATTTCTGTGTTGAGGATTCTTCTTCCTCCCTTTCCCACATAGTGCTGGACAGGAGCTAAGACCCTAAATCATTCTAGAGCCAGGCTGTCATTCACCGTGACCATGCCCCCAGCCCTCACGTGGTTCTAGGCTGTCCCTCTACCCCTGACCACGCCCCCAGCCTCACTGTGGTTCTAGGCTGTCCCTCTACC